>JARHVA010001113.1:3625000-3777500 GCA_037957365.1 Torreya grandis
AAGCAATTTTGTGAATAGAATAACTCAAAAAAGCATTACTATGAGAATTTAGTTATCCTGCAACATATAAGAAATGATTAGTGATGAGAAATGTGCTATTAAAGGAATGAGTGGAGAATTAAATACTACACAGTTAACTCCAAAAAAATGTTATATAAAATCAACATCACACGCTAGATCATTGGGAAAATTAATACATTAGCATAACCAAAAATTAAAAAACTTTGACTAATTCTGACATACCACTAACAATTACACAGAACATAGTACCCAACATCATGATCACCAACATTCCTCTAAATGTGGTTTGCTTTGACCAGAGAAGCATGCTTTTGCTCTCAAACAATTGTTCCATACTCAAATCCTTTGCATCTTCTTAATTTTTCTCCATCTCCACCAATGCAGGATCATGGAGCTCTTTCTTGCCATTCTTGGGCTATTTAACTAGCCCAGCTTGACCCATTTCTAATTCCCTTATATTACAATCAAAGACAACCATCTCCACCACCCTATCTATTCATTGCAAACATCCTCCTACAAAATATAAGAAATGATTAATGATGAGAACTGTGCCATTGAAAGAACAAGTGGTGAATTAAATTCTACATAGTTCACCATAAAAAAATGTTATATAAAATCAAAATCACACATTAGATCATTGGAAAAATGAATACATAGCATAACCAGAAATTGAAAACCTTTAACTAATTCTAACATACCACTGACAATTACACAAAACATGATACCCAACATCATGCTCACCAACATTCCTCTAAATGTAGTTTGCTCTAAACAGGGAAGCATGCTTTTGCTCTCAAACAATTGTTCCATACTCAAAACCTTTGCATCTTCTCCATTTTGCTCCATCTCCACCCATGCATGATCATGGAACTCTTTCTCACCATTCTTGGGTCACTTAACCATCCCTCCTTGACTTGTTTCTAATTCCCATATATTATAAACATAGACATCCATATCCACCACCCTATCTATTCACTGCAAACAATAGTTTAATGAGATCATGAATTTAATATTTGTATAACCAGACATTGATATTTCTCAGCTAGGTTGGTGAGGAGAGGACAATCCTTGTTGTAATGGTCAAATGCCATAGCGCAAATACCTATTGTGATGGGCCCTTGGCACATCGCTGTCCCCAATAGCAGGTTCCCTGCCTTCCCCAATAGAAATTGGGGTAGTAAACTGTCATGAGACATGTCCACATTTATCCATGTTTGAATGGGCAAAACAACGTCTTTTTTTCCATCTCATATAAGATGAATATAAAAGCTTAGCCCCACCATATAAATCTCTGGAAAAAAATATAAATAATGCTTTATGATAAGAGAGATGGTGGTAATATGAATATTATTGTAATTGACAGGTCCCTAAAATGGGTAGAGGAAGCCGTAGTCTACCCATCTTTTTCCATCATGATCAGCATTAAGGATTAATATTGTGGGATGGTGGCAGGCATCACATTTCTCAGTTTGGCAAAACATAATTATATATATATATATATATATTAATATCATTTTCTAAAAATATAATCCATCTTTTCAATTATAGATGAAAATTATTAGAAAATAGAGTTTATTTCTCCCGGATAAAGCTAGTTTTTTCTAAACAGCTGTTTGTGTGTTGATAGCTCTCCGTTAGTAGTTTTTTTTGGTAATAATATTTCTAGTTTGTTTTAATAGTTTGTATGCTCTGCATTTTGGGAAAAATCCTCTTTAAAATAGAGGCTCTTGTATTGATTTTATGATGTAAGAAAAAGTACTATCTATAGTGACTGGTGTGTGTATATAGTCCTAGTCTAGTACTGGATCACATAACACATTTCTCAGTATTGTGGAATAGATCCCATCCACTTTAGAGCTTGAGAAAATTAAAGAGTAAAATGGAATGGTTAGGCTATTCTAAATCGTTGGCCTTAGTGGCCTTGATATGGATAATTCCAGTGATATCATCATCTTTTGATAGACAAGTTAGTGCTTGGCTGAAAGGTAAATGCAAATGTGGGGGTGATGAGGGTGAATTTGATGTGTAGATCAGAGCTAGGTGTAGACTCAGGCTTTTTTGAGTGATTGCACTTTGCAGTGGATCAAAGTAAGAAATGATTGGGGAAAATAGAGGCATTTGTGAAGCAACAGGTAAGCATGTCTAAATCCAAATTTATACAACTAGACCTTGAGACACCAATTTAGGTGGAAGATGGAGAATTTATGATGAAATTTGGAGTGGGAACCCTCTTTGCGAGCTTTGAAGCCATTGTGGACATGGGAAGGGATTTGATATGGACTCAGTGCAAGCCTTGCCAGGATTGCTTCAAGCAACCTACGCCAATCTTTGACCCCTCCAAATCCTGCAAATATTCCATAGATCCTTGCAGTGATTCTCTTTGCTGTTGAAAAGTGATGCTGAAGTGCAGTTCACTCAATGCTATTTTTAGACTATTAGTGGAAATTTAGTTTGCATGAACAGTTTTTGTGGAGCTAAATTTAGACAGCTAGTTAATTTTTAGTTAATATATTTTTTTAGAAAAAGTAAAGCCTTAGAAAGGCTAGAGTTAGTTTTTAGTTGATATTACATGCAAATTATTATTTACATAAATTTAAAATATTTTATTCAATAATTAGAAAAGCATGTTCACATGCAATTTTATTGATACATTGTAATTGATCTTTATTTTCAGGAAGAAGGAGAATGATTCCAATTTTAAGTATTTTTTATTTTTGCAATTCTTATTTCTTCTATATTATGAATATGCATATATTTGGATATGATTTAATTTTATTTAAAATTCTACATCTAGTATTAGAGCAGGTATTTTTCTTTTTGGTTAAAGATTTAGTAGTTAGAATTTTGCCAAAAATTTATCATGTTAAATTCTAACTCCTTGCCCATTCTAGAATTTGATGGAAATGAGTTTGATTATTAGTGTATCAAAATGATGACTTTTTTGATAGGAAAATATTTGTGGGAGATTATGGAATTAGGTTATACAGAGCTAGTGGATTGGAATGTCCTCACAACAAATGATAAAATAACTAAGAAGGAGGCTAAGAAGAAGAATGCTCAAGCCTTATTTCATATTCAAATATCTCTAGATAAGAGTCTATTTCCACGAATTGCAAGAGCAAAGACAATAGAGGATGCTTGGAAGACACTAAAAGAAGCTTACCAAGGCAATGATCAAGTCAAAGTTGTCAAGTTATAGACATTGAAGAGAGAATTCAAGAATTTGAAGATGTAAGAAGCTGAAAGTGTCAGTACCTATTGTGTCAGAGTAAAATATGTGGTAAATAAGATGGCTACACTTGGTGAAATTGTGAACAATAAGGTTATGATCAAAAAGGTGTTGAGGACTCTCACACCAAGGTGGAACCATGCTGCCATAATCATAGAAGAAAGCAAGAATTTGTCTACCCTTCAATTTGATCATCTAGTTGGATCTTTGATGTCTCATGAAGAAAGATTGAGAGATTCATTTGGAGAAAGTGATGAGAAAGCTTTTTCCTCCAAAATTATAAATCACAAAGAATGAAGATGCCAATAATAGCATCAAAAGTAATCAAGGCCAAGGTAGAGGTCAAAATCAGATTTACTCAAGAGGAAATAGAGGTAGAGGTGGTTTTTGAGGAAGAGGTGGTTTCAGAGGAAGAGGTAGATGCTGATTTGATAAAATAAATAGCCAGTGTTATCATTATAATAGGTATGGCCACTTTAGTTATGAGTTTAGATTAAAAGAAGGTAATAATGACAAAAGCATTCATTATGCTCAAGAAGGTGATGAGAATCCTCCAGATAATTTATTTTTATCTTATGACAAAGATGAAAATGTTTTTAAAGATGTTTGGTATTTAGATTCAGGATGTTCTAACCACATGTCAGGGAATGAAAAACTTTTTTCTATAATGGATGAAAGTTTTAAATCCAAGATCAAGCTTGGTGATGACAAATCATTAGAGGTTGCTGCAAAAGGAGCTATGGAAGTCCATAAAAAAAGAAGCTATGAAGAGTGTTAAAGACATTTATTACACTCCAAAGTTAAAGCTTAATTTTTTGAGTGTTGGACAATTATGTGAGAAGAATTATAAAGTTGTATTTGAAAATCAACAACATATAATTTATGATAAGAATCAAGGAAATAGGGTGGTAACAGTTGTGCCTATGACAAATAATAGGATGTTCCCATTGAAGTTTGGTGAGCATAACAAGAACCTTGTCACTATGGCATATGAGGATACAAGTTAGTTGTGGCATCTCAGGTATGGGCATTTAAATTTTTATAGTTTGAAGATTCTAACATCAAAAGCATTATTTTTTGGTTTGCCAAAGGTTGAAGAGCACAAGGAAGTTTGTGAAGGATGTACTAAAGGAAAACATGCAAGAGATAAATTTCCAAAAGGCAATGCATGGAGGGCTCATTATCCACTCCAGTTAGTTCATTTAGACATTTGTGGTCCTATGCAGACAAAGTGTTTGGGTAAGTCATCATATTTCATTAATTTTATTGATGATTACTCACGACAGTGTTGGGTTTATTTTTTGAAGACCAAAGTTGTAGCTCTTGAGACATTCAAGAGGTTTAGAGCCCTTGTATAAAATGACAAAGGGTGAAAAATCAAATTCTTAAGGACTGATCGTGGATGAGAATTTTGTTCAAAATCCTTCCAAGGTTATTGTGATATGCATGGCATTAGAAGACAACTTACCACTGCATACACACCTCAACAAAATGGTGTAGCTGAAAGGAAGAATCGTATAGTGGTGGAGATGGCATGAAGCATGATACAAACCAAGGGAGATGTAGTTGATACAACAATATATATTCTCAATTGGAGTCCCACTAGTGCACTTGACAAGATGACTCTGTATGAAGCTTGATATGAGAAAAAGCCAAATGTTAATTATTTTAAAGTTTTTGGTTGCTTAGCCTATGTTCATGTTCCTGATCAAAAGAGGCAAAAGTTAGATATAAAAAGTGAGTCATGTATTTTTTTTGGATATAGTAAGGAAAGTAAGGCTTATAGATTATATAATCCTCTCACAAATAGGCTTATTGTGTCAAAATATGTGATTTTTTATGAAGGGGGAGTTTATGGTCATCAAAAAGGCCATATGGAGAAGTCAAAATCTGTTTTAAATGAAGTTATTATGGATGATATTGATCATGGGCTGCCCACTAATATTTCTATTCCAAGTGCTACAAATCCATCAAGTAACCCCTCATCTAGTTGTTCAATTCCAAGTGTAAGTCCATATTCAAGTCCTAGTTCTATGAGTAAGGTAAGAAGATTGAGTGACATTTATCAAAGGAGTTCAAATCAAGCACATGAAGAAAATCCAAGAGGTGAGACACTAAATTTTGATATACTTACCAAGGCTGATTTTGAACCATCATGTTTTGAAGATGCATATATTAATGAAGTTTGGATGTAAAAAATGCAAGAAGAGATGGATTCTATTCACAAGAATGACACTTGGGAGCTTACAAGCTTCCACATGACAAGAAGAAGATTGGCACCAAATGGGTCTACAAGACTAAGTGTAATAGTGATGGAAGTGTTAAAAGGCATAAGGCGAGATTAGTTGCTAAAGGATTCACACAAAAGTATGGCATTGATTATGAAGAGACATTTGCACTAGTATCAAGACAGGAGACCATTAGAATGCTAATTTCATTACCAACTCAAAATAATTGGAGCATCCATCATATGGATGTGAAAAGTGCCTTCTTGAATGGGTACTTAGAAGAAGAAGTATAAGTGGAATAGCCACAAGGTTTTGAAGTGCAACGAAAAGAAAATAATGTCTACAAGTTAAAGAAGGATTTGTATGGCCTTAAACAAGCACCAAGAGCATGGTATGCTAGGATTGATAGATATTTTAAAGAGAATGGATTTTGAAGAAGTAAGAGTGAACCTACCCTTTACTACAAATAAGAAGGTAATGATATTCTAATTATAAGTTTGTATGTTGATGACTTGTTGTATATGGATAGCAGTTCTATGATGAAGAATGAATTAAAAGTTTCTATGATGAATTAATTTGAAATGAAATATTTAGGCCTCATGAAATATTTTTTAGGAATAGAGGTTTATCAAAGAAGAATAATTTTTTTATTTCTCAAACAAAGTATGCTAAAGATATGTTGAATAAATTTTATATGGTTGATTGTAAACCAGTCTCCACTCTAGTTTCTCATGGAGTTGTGTTGTGTAGAGATTATGGTGCTTAAAGAGTTGATGAGACAACCTATAGAAGTATTGTTTGAAGCTTAATGTTTGTAACTCATACAAGACCCGATATTGCTTATTCAGTTTCACTTATTTCAAGGTACATGGCAGAGCCATCATAAATACATATAAAGGTAGCCAAGAGAATTTTGAGGTATGTGAAAGGCACTCTAGATTTTGGTAGTCATTACTACACTTCTAAAAGGTTCAATATTGTTGGTTTTAGTGATTCTGATTGGGGAGGTAGTTTAGATGATCAAAAGACAACATCTGGGAATTATTTTTCTTTTGGTTTTGGTTTGATTTCTTGGACCTCAAAGAAGAAAAGTATAGTTGCCCTTTCTTCTACAGAAGTAGAGTATGTTGCAGTCACTTCAGCAGGGACACAAGTATTATGGCTTAGAAAAATTCTTGAAGAAATTGGAGAGATTCAAGTTCAATTTACAACTATTTTTTGTGATAACATTAGTGCTATTAAATTGGCCAAGATTCCAATCCATCATAATAGACAAAACATTTTGATTTAAAGCATCATTTTATCCAAAATTAGTGTAGATGAAGGTAGTAAAATTTAAATACATCAACACTAAAGAACAGTTGGCAAATATCTTCATGAAAGTAGTTGCAACAGATCAATTTTTGACACTCAGAGATCAAATTGTGAGCCCGCTTAGCATCAAGGGGGAGTATGTTGAAAAGTGATGTTGAATTGTAGTTCACTCAATGCTAATTTTAGACTATTAGTGTAAATTTAGTTTGCATGAACAATTTTTGTGGAGCTAAATTTAGACAGTTAGTTAATTTTTAGTTAATATATTTTATTTAGAAAAAATAAAGCCTTAGAAAGGCCAAAGTTAGTTTTTAGTTGATATTTCATGCAAATTATTATTTAGATAAATTTAAAATATTTTATTAAATAATTAGAAAAGCATGTTAACATGCAATTCTATTAATACATTGTAATTGATCTTTATTTTCAAGAAGGAGAATGTTTCTAATTTTTTGAAGAAGTATTTTTTATTTTTTCAATTCTTATTTCTTTTGTATTATAAATATTACATATATTTGGCTGTGATTTAATTTTATTTAAAATTCTACATTTTCTATGCTTTGGGAAATGCACAAATAGGATGCAATCTAGATTATATCTTTTTGTATTAGTATGGTGATGGTTTCTTTACGAGCGGTGTGTTGGCTAATGAGAAGTTATCAATAGTGAGTGGAAACAAGGTTGTGGGCATTGGTTTTGGATGCGGACATGACAATGAGGGATAAGAATTTTCTCAAGGTGGAGGTCTCATGGGATTGGGAAGAGGTGCTCTCTCCCTCATCTCACAAATGGGCTCAAGGTTGAATATAAATTCTCTTATTGTCTCTTGTCCATCACCGATTCTTATTCACAAACCAGCCCTCTCTTTTTTGAGTAGGTTGCTTCCTTGAGTGGAGCCAAGTCTTTCCCTCTCATTAAGAGTAGAGTCATTGCCACTTTATAGTACATTCCCATTATAGGAATCACCCTAAATGGCAAACCCATAGACATTCCTACTATAACTTTTGATCTGTAATCAAATGGTAATGGAGACATGATCATTGACTCTAGAACCACCATTACAATTCTAAATGATGCTCCCTACTCTCCTCTCAAAGAAGCCATTCAATCGGCCTGTGATCTTACTCCTGTAGATGGATCTTCAGTGGGGTTAGATCTATGTTACCAAACATTAGGTAAGGTCACATTGCCTTCCCTTACATTCAACTTCAAAGGTGGCATGGACTATGAGCTTCTGTCACAAAACATTTTCGTTCAAGTATCTAACAATCTCTTGTGCCTAGCCATGTTGCGTGAACCCTCCAGTAATTTTCCTTCATTATTTCATATAACAACAAAATTTACACATCCTTTACAATGAAGCCCAAAACATGCTCTCTTTCTATCCCACTAATTATGATTGTATTTGAATATTTTTTCATGTAATTCCCATATCATGTTATATGTCATCGTATTTCCTACTTAATATACAAATGCTCTAATTTTAGTGTTTACATCTCTTATTTAGTCTTAATAAACAATAACTTCCACAATCATTTATAATAACTCAATAGTTAATGTTGCTTGTGTTGTTTTATAACCAAAGATCACATTGAAAACCATGTAAAATTCAGATAAAATTTCAAACAAAAATTAACCCTTGACACTTGAAAAGAAAGGGAGTATATTTTATAATACTAAAAAATTCCAAAGTGAATCTAAATATTTAGGGATAGTGTTTGTGGATTTGTTTAAAAACAATAACTTACATAAGAAATCAATACTTAATGTTTCTTGTGTTGTTTTATAACCCAGGATCACATTTAAAACCATGTAAAATTTAGATAAAATTTCAAAGAGAAATTAAACCTGACACTTTGAAAAGAAAGGGAGTGTTTTTTATAATACTAAAAAATTTGAAAGTGAATATGAATATTTATGGACCGTGTTTGTGGATTTGTTTAATAAAATCTACGTAATGATTTAAAAAGTAATTTGCATTCTCAATTTTTTTAAAAACGCTTACTGTACACTAGCCTTCGCATAAAGATGGACCTATTAAAAGTAAAGAAGTAGAAATTAAATATAGAATTAAAGTTTATTAAAGAGATAAAGAAGGAAAATGATATTTAGTTTAATGGTAACATTAATTTAAAGTGAAGGTATAATTATGGTAAATTGATATTATGTTATTTGGACTACCAAAAGTTCATGTCTTTTAACTTTTATTTTTTATTTAATAGAGGCAAGTTAGTTTTTATTAGAATAATAAATAATGTACTATTATCCTTTTATCTTTTTTTTTAGTGTTTTATATAAAACTCATATGCAAGGAGAATTTTTAGAGGGATACCTTTGTCTCCATAGGATTGTGCTTCATTATCCATTAGGAAATAGTCAACATTCCCTAAATCTATTCCTATCTAGCACTTATCCATAGCCCACTTAAAAAACTAATTACAAATTGAGGAATACATCTCCACACCCTTTCTTACAAAATATAAAAGGAACAACCTTAAACAAAGATTGAACACTTCAAAGGTGGCGTGGATTATGAGCTTCCTACACAACTTTTTCATTCAAGTATCTAACAATCTCTTGTGCCTGGCCATGCTGGGTGAACCCTCTGGTAATTTTCCTTCAATTTTTGGCAACATACAACAACAAAATTTCCACATCCTTTACAACGATGCCCAAAACATGCTCTCTTTGAAGCCCACTAAATGTGATTCTTTTTAAATCTTCTTTCATGTAATTCCCATACCATACCATATCTAATCTTATTTCCTACTTAATATACAAGCGATGCGCTTATGGCAACTTGTTTACATATCTTATTTAATCTTATGTAGAGCATAGCCTTAAATACTTTTAAAAAAAATCATGTATAAAAACTCAATACTTATGTTTCTTATGTTGTTTATAACTACAGATAAGTAATTAATTCCTCTTCCCATTCATTTGTAGTAACTATAATATTTCTTGATAACGAAAAAGAAAACTACATTTCCAAAGAATTTGTTTTGATTTTTCCTACCTCTTGGAATTGATGTACACTTTATATGTATTTATAATATTGAACATTATTTCATTTAAATTTAAATTAAAATTTTAGCATATGTAGGATATTTAATAAATTATTTAATTTAAGTTTTAATTTTTAGTTTTATAAATTTTACTTTGTATTAAATTTCTACCAATAAATCGTGAATACATATTCCTTTGAGTGAAACTAAAATACATACATTTTTAACCCTTTTGTTAAATATAATAAGCTTGCAACAAAAAACATAAAGAAGTTAGTCTATGTGCCTTTCAAATTGCATATTCTATCATACAAATATGTGGAATACAAGGAAGGGGTGATGAAGCATTGGATGTAGAGCCAATATATGGTAACTTGTATGTTTCCATCACCCACCATAAAATACTTAATATAGAGACTTCCTCAACTTTGAAATATCTACAAAACATAGCTACCAATAGTGCCAATGACAGTGCTACTATTGTGGCTCTAATTAAACATTTAGTGACAACGATGTTGATGTGTTCAGTGAATAGCAATATGAATACAATCACTAATTTTATTCTAATAATTAATAGCATTTATTTGTCATTATAAATTTATCAGTAGTGTTTTAAGTTTTTTTTGGGCATACTATGTGGTTAATCCATAATTATTGTGCTAGAATATAAATATATGTTTTTATATGACTATACCCAAGCCATACTATATAGTAATAGTGATAATATATAATAGTGCTTAAAGGCTTAAGATGAATCTAAAAAGCAAATTATTTTCCATTATAATTATATGATTACAATGATATGTAGTGAAAAACTCCGAATACATTATAATTGCTTTCTATGGGATCAAATCAATATCCATCCTCTTTTGGATATAGGTTGTCATCCACATCAAAGCAACACAAATAATATTCATAGTGATGGATATCTCAATGTACTAACATGTTTATGCATTTAGATCTTATGGTCTATAAGGACAAGAATTGGGTCCATAAAAAGACTTTAAATAGCATGAACAATCACTAAGGTCATCTGATCCTAATGAACAAGCTAAGTATGAAAAGTTTCCTAGTTGAATGTAGTTGAATGTATTATCTTAATAGAATTAGAAATGTTATATTTTAAATAAACATGTCATATTATCAAAGGAAACATTGTTTCATATATTTATAGTTTCAATAATAAAAAATATTGATGCATAGATATATTTGAGGTGATGTATTCAAATGTTATATTATGCCTTTATAAGTTCAACTTCCTAAAATAGAAAATTCTAGATACATCTCAAATATAAAAAATGTGTGAGCTTTATACTAATTGCATTTACCTTTTATAAAGAAATATTTTTTTGGGATGGTGACATTCTATGTAATTCAATAATTCCATGTAATGCCTTTAAAAAACATGTCAATGCTTAATCCTTCTATGGCATTAACTTTGCAAACCAAGTCATTTAATATTTTGCAATTCAACAAATATTGTTTGTAAAAATATTCCTAATAAAAAAATATTCCTCTAATTATTATTTGCTTATAAAATTAAATAATAATTATAGAGGATATACCTTAATTTATTTTATAATAATTACATGATTGGATTGTAATTGATGTACTTATACATTGATAATAATTGTAAGACAAGAATAAATTTTAAGATTTTAATTGTATTAAAAAAGTTTTGTTAATAGAGAGATAGGCTAGAGGACAAGAACCTTGAAGTGTTGAATTATATTTGTGTTAAGGCCTCTATTAATTAACACAAATACATGATTGGGTTATAATTAGGTTAACTCCACATTAGTAAGAATACAATATGAAATTTTCATTCAATAGTTCATTATAATCAATGTCATGTTTAATATATCAATTGTTGAAACCACCTCCAATTCAACTAAAAAACAAATTATTTTCTATATGTTCTAATTCATCCACATCAAAGAAACACAAATTAAATTCATAGGGATGTATATCTCGATGTAATAACATGTTTCCTCATTTAGATCTTTTGGTCTATGAGGATGAGAACTGGGTCCATAAGGAGACTCCAAATAGCATGAATTATGGATAAGGTCTCTTAATCCTAATCAACAAGTCAAGTGTCAAAAATTTCCTATTGAATATATAATCTTGTTAGAATTGAAATGTTATATTGTAAATAAATATGTCATATTATAAAAGAAAACATTATTTCATATATTTTTATTTTCAAAAATAACAAATCTTGATGGATAAATATATTTAAGGTAATGTATTCAAATTTTATATTATCCCTCTATAAGTTCAAATTCCTAAAATGAAGAATTCTAGATACATCTCAAATATAAAAAGGTGTGAGATTCACACTAATTACATTTACCTCTT
Source organism: Torreya grandis (assembly GCA_037957365.1). Lineage (NCBI taxonomy): Eukaryota > Viridiplantae > Streptophyta > Pinopsida > Cupressales > Taxaceae > Torreya > Torreya grandis. Next base: position 3,637,159 of record JARHVA010001113.1, read on the forward strand.
ATAAAGAAATATTTTTTTGGGATGTCGACAGTTTATATGATTCAGTGATTTCATGTAATGTCTTCAGGGATATCAAAAAAAAAGGTGTCAAGGTATAATCCTTATATGGCCTTAACTTTGAAAACCAAGTCATTCACTCTTCTATAATTCAACGAATGTTGTTTGTAAAAAATATTCTTAGTAAAAAAATTGTTCCTCTAATTAAGATTTTCTTATAAAATTAAATAATGATTATAGAGGGTATATCTTTAGTTTATTTTATTATAATTACATGATTGGATTGTAATTGAGGTACTTTTACATTGATAAGAATTGTAAGCGAGAATGAATTTTAAGATATTAATTATATTTTAAAAGTTTTTTCAATGGAGACATAAGCTAGAGTGAGAAAACCTTAAATTAATGAATTATATTAATTATCACCCCTAGCAAAAAATGTTTTCAATTCTCATATGCTAAGTTGGTCCCTTCATCTTGTGATTATTACCAAAAATACATGAGGAATAAAAATGGTGTTAGGTAGTACTATAAAAATTAATGATCTAATTAAATTTGAAAAGGCCTCAATATATTATTTGTTGAATTCACCTCCAATTCAACCAAAAAACAAATTGTTTTCCATTTTTTCCAATTCATCCACATTGAAGCAACACAAATCAAATTCATAGGGATGCATATCTCAATGTAATAACATGTTTCCCCATTTATATCTTTTGGTTTATGAGGATGAGAACTGGGTCCATAAGGAGACTCCAAATAGCATGAATGATAGTTAAGGTCTCCTGATCCTAATCAATGAGTCAAGTATGAAAATTTTCCTAGTTGAATGTATTATCTTGTTGGAATTGGAAATGTCATATTTTAAATAAGCATGTCATATTATAAAATAAAACATTAATTCATATATTTTTAGTTTCCACAATAACAAATCTTGATGGATAAATATATTTAAGGTAATATATTCAAATGTTATATTATCCCCCTTTAAGTTCAACTTCCTAAAATGGAAAATTCTAGATACCTATCAAATATAAAAAGGTGTGAGATTCACATCAATTGCATTTACCTCTTATATAAAAAAAATTGGGGTGCCAATATTCTATGTAATTCATTAATTTCATGTAATGCCTTTAGGAATATGGGGAAAAAATGCCAATACATAATCATTATATGGATTTAACTTTGCAAACCAAGTCATTTAATCTTCTATAATTCAATGAATGTTGTTTATAAAAATATTATCAATAAAAAAATATTCCTCTCATTAAAATTTTCTTATAAACTTAAAGAGTAATTATAGAGGAATATCTTAATCTATTTTATAATAATTATGTTATTGGATTGTAATTGGGGTACTTCTATATTGACAAGAATTGTAAGATAAGAATGATTTTTAAAATCTTAATTGTATTTTTATTCGAGATGACCTTTTAAATTAATAAACATTAAACTATGCAAATCGAAAATTTCAAAACATGAGACGACATAATATGGAAATATGAGATCCCAAAATTACGAATCCCAATGAGTGGAAACCTTCCCTTAATCCCCTACGATTTGAGCATCTTTCCCAAATATCTATAACAAATAGAGATGAAATTTATAATAGAAATGAGGGCACCACCTAGTCATTGTTGATGTGGCAAACTCATCAGCATGAGTGATAAAGTAGCTGGCATTATGCCTACACATTACCATGAAAATTATAAACTACTATGACCATGTCTATGATCTTACTTGGGCTTAGAAATTGGCAACCTATAGACCATATATGACTGAATCATGTTTACATTAGACCGTATATTTTTTCATTTAACTATATAAATTTATAATAAACATGTTTATGTGTAATTTGAAAATTATTACAATTGACAGGTCCCTAAAATAGGTAGAGGTAGTCATCTAAAAGGGAAGGATAAGTTGAAATAAGGTATCTTCCATAGTTTACCCATCTCTTTCCATCAGGATCAACATTAGTATTAATATTGTCAGATGCTGGCAGGCATCATATTTATCAATTAGGTGAAACATAAAAAATATGTAACCAATCTTTTTAATGATGGATGGGAGATAGTGAAAGGAAAGAAGAATTAAAAAAGGCTTAAAAGGAGGATCTCCATTTATATTTCTTGTGAGAGTGTGTAGGACAAGAGGGAGAATCCATTGAAAATAAAATAAATTAGCTTTTGGAAGGCATGCTCTCCCCCTCTCTCTCATGTTAAAATATTATTTTATTCTTTTCCTTCCTACCTCCCCAGATCTCTAATTAACTATTGTAACCACCTAATAGAATTAATTGAAGTAGTTTGAAATTTGAAATTTGGGAGCCATTTGAATGTTTTGAGGGGGATGACATAGTAGGTGAAACTATCAAAAAAATGGGATAAAAGGGAAAAGACAAACGTTAGTGTTCATAAAAAATTAGATGCAGCAACAGTGAGAGGGAAAAGAAAAATAGAAGTTAGTGACATAGCAGCAAACTGGGTAGAAGAAAAGGTAGAAAAGAGCCTAGATAATACTATAGTAGCAATAGACATTAAGTTTAGCACAATAGCAAGACTATGCAACACAAAGTAGATAGAAAAAAAGAATAAGGGGAAGATTAGAAGTAGAAGAGTAGAGAAAGAATAATATAATGCAGCAGCAAACTACAAAAAAGAAGAAGTTTGTGTGAGTCATTTGTAAATATTTGTAGTTGTAAGTTTTTAGTTGATGTAATCAGTTGATAGATTCATTTTAATATAATAAAATTTGTGTTATTTCCATCCATACTACCTCTCATATTTTTTGTTTTTAGCATGTTATTCTAGTGCATTTACATCATTGTTATGTCATCTCTAAACTATCTATGAAGTTTCAATTTTATATTTGATTTTATAATGTTAATTGCTACCCACCTAGGCTGACACTTAATTTTATATTTTTTACCAAAAAATTTTATAAAAATCCCATAGGTTTTTATCCTATTTAGACATGGTAGCAGGTAGTTCTATTTCATGGCAACAACCCCCTACATATAATGGAAAGAACTATGATGTGTGGAGCATCAAAATGAAAACCATATTCAATTCTCAATAGCAACAAGAGTTGGTTGAAGGTGGATATAATGAGGTAATAGACCTAGTAGGCTTCAGTGCATTAACCCAAGCACAAAGGAATATATTGAAAGATAATAGGAGAAAGGATGCTAAGCTAATCAGCTACATATAAATGGAAATGGTTGATTCAATATTTCCTAAGAAAGCAGTAGTTGTCCATTCCATATAAGCAAGGAACATTATTCAAAAATCTTGTCAAGGGAGTGATAAGGTGAAGCTTGTCAAGTTGTAGCTCTCAAGAAGGGAATTTAAGACTCTACAAATGAAGGAAAATGAGTCTATCAATGACTTCTTCACAAGGACAATGGATATTATCAACCAAATTAAGACATGTGGTGATACCCTTGAAGATCATAGGATGATAGAGAAGGTGTTGATGAGCCTTCCAATCAGATTTGACCCTATAGTGGTTGCAATAGAAGAGTCAAAAGATTTTAAGCAAGTGATATTGGATGAGCCAATGGGTTCTTTTGAAACCCATGAACAAAGCTTGAATAGATTATCCACTTCCTCCCATGATCAATAATTTAATTGTTGAGTATTTTCATTGATGTCAAAGGGGCAACTTAAGAAGGTTGATGTCAAAGGTGACTAAACCTAGTTTGCAATATGTGATGTGACAAGGTGCATTGAGAGATTATTGTCATTGAGAGAGTATTGTCATGATAAAGTGTTATCATAAGATAATTCAAAGGAAACTAATTCTATATGGTTGCATTAAGGTATAGGTCATTGATGACAAAGTTCATAGGAAGCCTACTCAAGAGCCTAGTCATGATATGAAGAGGTGTGTGCGTGAAAAATGGATGAACACTGGAATGTGAAGGTTGTTTGGAACTTTTTGAGCATGATATAAAGGCATTGAATAATTCATTAGAGTTTCTAGGTGAGCTTATAGGGGTAGGACCTTTAGACTAAGCCTACACCTAGACCTCTCTTAGACCCTGCCTGGCCTAGTGAGGCATGAAGATCAAATTTCAAGGAAAGTATGCATATGTGAGAAAGGATAGAGATAATACAAGTATTTTTAGGCATGCTTAAAATTTTTGAGGTCATGGTTTAAATTAAATTGTATGAAACAATAATTTAGGCCTTCTCTAATTCATAGAATGAGGTCTCAAGACCCGAAAAACACTTTCAGACATTCATTGGCATGTGTAACCTCTACATGGAAACTTGATATATTAAGGAGAGATGGGTAAGGGTATTATATAAGATCTCTAGGGATTGGTTTTTGTTTGAATGGGATGTCCTTTATGAATAATTTTTAACACCAAAACTTATTTTAAACCTCCCTAAAACACTAATAAGGACCCAATGTAAAAGATCTTATTCAAATCAGCTCAAAATGGATTGAAATGCCTAGAAAAGAAATTGGATCATGTATTCAACTCTCCCAAGTACATCTATGTGGTGGTGGTTAGTCAGATGAGAGAGACAATGCATAAATACAAGCTAATTTATTAAGAAGTTATTATAGCTCTCAAAATTTGTATTATAAAAGAAAATAAAATGGATGATATAAGGATATAAAGAATCATTTTTCATGTCCAAGATGATTTATGGATAGGCTATAGCCTTCAATAGTGTAAAACCTAGGTAGAGATGAGAATTTTTTCTTTGGAGGGTTGAGTCTTATTCACAAGAAGTAAATAGTGAGAGGGTTGCCAGTTATAGAAAAACCAAACAACCTTATTTTCTTACCTACCCCACTGAGCTCCACTCAACCACTACAAACACATAATATAATTAAATGCAATAATTTTAAATTTGAAATTTAGGAGTCATTTGAATGTTTTTGGGGGAATGATGTGGTAGGTGAAATTGTCAACAGAAGTAGACAAGAGGGAAAAGATAAATAATAGTGTGTATCTACAATTAGACACAACAATAGTCATAGGGATAAGTAGAATAGAAGTTAGTGACACAACAGTAGCTTGTGTAGAAGACAAGTCATAAAAGAGCCTAAAGAATACTATAGTAATAGCAGACATTGAGTTTAGTATGGAAGAAGGATTGTGAAACACAAAAAAAATAGAGAATAAGAATAAGGGGAAGAATAGAAGGAGAGAAATATTTGTTAAAGGCAACAACCATGTACATGGGTAAGGAAGGTGGATGATAATTTATGTGGTAGACAATGTGAACCATTTCTTCAATGGCTCCATTAACCAACCCTAATTTCAGCCATAGATTGGATGTCAACATAATATTTTGTCCTTTACCTAGAAGCATAGTTTTAGCAATTTGAGTGTCATTATCTTGTGTAAACTATTCATTAATATATTTTGCTTTATATATTATTATTAGAATGTTTAATGAATTTAGCATTAACTTATTATGCATTATTTCTAACTGATTAGTTTCATACAAATGTGTTGACACTTTGAAATCTTCATTTATGGATTTATGAAGGATGATGTTCTTACCATGAACATATTCTAGTCTTCTTTTGTTAGATTTACAATTTTTATGTTGGTCAATAAATTTATAAATAGTATTTGATTTTATGTACATCCCTATTAGTGAAAATTTGTGAGTAATTTTATAATTGTGTTGAATGCCTTCCAAAGTGTGGCAAAATGACTTTTTCACATACATTAGTATGTCATTTATGGGGTAATTTATCCAAGGTCACGAACAAGTATAATTGAAAAGCCTCCAAAAGCTTTGTTACCATGTTGAGGAAATGCTTCACACAATCAGCTATCTATATTACTAAGCATCTTTTGGGCTTATGATGTTCATTTCATCAATGAGTACATATTCAATGTGTTTCATTTCTTCTTGGAAAATTTTTAGTACTTGTCCTTCAAGTGCCTTAATTTCATGGATAGGAATGCAAAGTCTTGAATGTATTATTGATGAATTTTTGTTAAATGTTGATACACCAATTGGAGTGAGAATAATAAGGGGAGAATTGGTTCTCCCTACAATTCCATTTCGGCTATGTTTGATGCAGCTAATCAAATAGGATTTACTTATTCCTATTATTCTTTGTATAATCATTTTAAGTGGCAGATATTGTGTGTTTCTTTGAGCATGGTATAGAATAATGTGAAAGGATAGTTTTTTGATAAAATAATTAATGGAAAACCATGTAAATTTGAGATAAAATTTTAAATAGAAATTAAACCTACACTTGGAAAGAAGGGTTTTATTTTTATAATACTAAAAAGTTTCAAAGTGAATCTAAATATCTAGGGATTATGTTTGTGGATTTATTTAATAAAATATAATTAATACATTAAAGATTAATTTACATTCCCAGAGAATTTTAAAAATACTTATTGGATACTAGCCTTCGAATAAAGATAGAGATCCTAAAATAAATGATCTTAAAAGTAGAGTGATAGAAATTAAATTTGGAATTAAATTTTTTTAGAGAGATTAAGAATGGAATTGATATTTATTCTAATGGTAACATTAATCTAAGGTGAAATTATAACTATGATAAATTGATATGTTGTTTTTGGACTATCAAAACCTCATGTCTTTAATTTTTATTTATTTATTTAATAAAATCAGGTTACTTTTTATTAGGATAATACATAATTTATTGTCACCTTTGTTTTATTTTTTAAAAGATTTATATAAAACTCATATGTACTAAGAATTTATAGATGGATACCTTTATTCCCATATTATTGTGCTTTGTTGTCACTAGGGAACAACCACCATTCCCTAAGGTTAGTCCTATCTAGCACTTATCTAGAAGCCACTTGTAATACTAATTACACATTAAGGAATACATTCCCACATGCTTGAGACACTATCCTAAAAATCTCATATCTTATAAAATCTCAAAGGAACAAGCCTTAAGAAAAGACTAAACACTTAAAGTAAGGTAAAAATTACATATTGTCAAATGTCAAAATCCAAACAGGTTGCATTGTGTTCTAGCTTATCACTATTGAGCACATATGCACATAGGTGGAAGAAATATGTGGATTTTGATCCCTCTTTAAGGTATTAAAATATATGAAATGCTCAACCACTAAGTGGGGTGTGGTTAGGTCTTTCCAACCCATTTTTATAGGACAAACAACAAGATATTATTTCAATAGAAAGGAAGTATCTCCCTCACAAACATAGTGTATTGTGTATATATATAGTCCTAATTTAGTACTAGATCATAAAACATAGATTGTAATGTTGTGGAATAGATCCCATCTATTTTATAACTTTATATATAATTGGCTTGAGAAAAGAGGAAAATTGAATGGCTGAGTTGTTCCAATATCTTTTCCTTAGTGGCCTTCATATGAATAATTGTAATAATATCATCTTATGATATATTATTTAATGCTTGGATGAAAGGTGATGATAAAAATGTAAATGTGGGAATGATGAGGATGAATTTTATGTGACTATTAGAGAAAGATGTAGAGTTGATATTTTATTGGTTATTAAATTATGTAATAGATTAAAGTAAGAAATAATTAGGTAAAATAGAGGAGTTTGTGAAGTAATAGGTAAGCAAGTGCAAGTCAAAATATATAAAACTTTACCTTGAGATGCAAGTTCAGTTTGGAGATGGAGAATTTATGATACACAATCATGTTTACTCAAGGGGATTAAGCTTTGAAACCCTACTTTGTTTATCCTTCAAGGGTCACATTAATGGAAATTTTCCACTTCACATGATGTTATGAATATAGGAAGCATTTAAATGTCAATTATGTATTTTTCATCCCATAGATTCTAGGTGACTGAGATATCACCACGTGGCATGATCTTGAGGCTTCAAGACTATTTAGATATTGAATTTATATGTTCCTCAATGGGTTTTGAGTGAATAGGGTTATGCCACTTGTCATGATTTCATTTAATCAATAAATTTGAATATATTGGCCATGCCTTGATTTGTTAGGTTTTTAATCAATGGGATTGTACCATGTGGCATACTCTTGAGGCTCTAAGGGATTGTATGACTTAAAATTTACACAAGACTAGATTTTTCCTGAGTGAATGAGATCTTGACATGTGGATAGATTTTAATGACTTGGTGACTTGGAAGACTTAGAATATAATTTGAAAGCTAAGATTCATGAGTGAGTGATATGCCCCCATGTTGAATGATCTCAAGAATTAAGATGCTTGAGAGGATCTATAAATTATATGAAAACCATAGTTGGGTATGAGTACACAAGATGTAGATAGATGCCATGATCCAAGGAACTCAATAAAAATTTGAACCCCATGAATGGGATGTTACACATCAAAGCTTAAATAGGCTAAAATATTTTTATTCTTCATGTTAGTCAATTAAAGCAAAACCTAAATTCAAATAAGCACTAAAATTAAAAAAAGAATCAAAGGTGGTAAATAAATATTGAATAATGCCCAAGATTTGATTTTCTTTCTTTTGGAATTTTACAATGTAAATAGACTTCAAAAGCAAATTAAGACTTGTGCATCAACATTAGAACACCTACTATTGGTATGGATCATGAAATAATATTTCTTAGCAATTGTTTTATTGGTATATGGTCAAAAAGTCATCCAATGAGGAGTTGAAGTTGTGCATAATCAATGCATCATCATAATTAGCATTAAAAATAAGACATAAATAACATCAATAAGATCATATCTTACCTCTACACCAAAATCAAGGATAATAGTTCAAATAAATCAAGGACTTCTCAAAGTAGAGTTTCATCATCCAAGCTTGTAGGAGTTGGTAGAAGACAAAATGGAATTTCAGCACGCAACTTGATATTCAACAACCTCAAGCCTCCAAAAAGGACTTATACATCCTCCTCACAACATGAAAACTTCAAAGTAAGTACTAATACATTAGATAAGGAATAATATGTCAATATAAGTTAGACTTTAGTTATGTTTTAGTTTTCAACCTTAATGAGGGCATTGATGACAAGTTTGCATGCTTGTCCCCTCACTAAGGAATATTTTAGATATATGTACTTAATTTTTATAAGTAATTTAAGATACCTCTAGATATTTGTGGTTCAGCCCTACCAAATTTCAAACTTTTAAAGACCTTCTTGAGCAATAAAGAAACTTATTTTACCTTCTCATACGTTTGTTATTGTGTGCAATTGATGAATTGCTGATGGAAGCTTATGATAGTTACAGCCTATTCCTAATTTATGTCCAATTTTTTGTACATTTATGCATCAAAATATATCTTGTACAAGTTTTAGTTTTTATCTTAGAGTTTATACAATTCATAGTTGTGATGAATGCAATTTGAGCTTCCTAAGATTAGTGGTCATCCTTCTAGGTACTAGTATAACCTAAATCCTTTCTACAAAACACTTATGCTAAATATTCATTGGTTAAATGTGATTTTTGTATGTGTGAGTTATCTTTTATTTGATTTTGTGTATGTCCAAGCAAGTTAAGGTATTTAATTTTGGTGCATCACCCCATAGTTTGAATTAGAAGCATAAGAAGTAGTTGCGTCTCTCTCTCTCTCTTAATTGTCAAGAAGTAGTTTAGGTGATGATAAAGGTGATTAATAAAGGGAACCAACCATATCTATAGGTTTGATTACATTATAGGTCACCCAAAACCTATAAGTGATCCCATTATGTCAATTGGGTGAGAAATCTTATAGATTTTTCTCAAGGGTGCAACTCAAAATGATAATAGTCATATAGAAGGTATTTGTTAATTATATATTTATGAGTTATTTTAGTGCATATTTTATGATGTTAATCCAATTATTATGTTACTCCAATAAATATATTACTTACCATCGCATATGATGCTCATAACCATGAACATACAATGATAAAAATCCATAATTTTCTTTTTACCAATGACCCTATGAAGAAGGGTGACCTTGTCCCAAAAAAATTATTTGAAATATGACATATAGAGGTTCTTCATGAGTTTTTATAGGCCTCTTTTTTTTGTATTTCAACCACCCATTATTGATGATTGTGAGATGTTTCTTTGGGTTTTTGTCCCATAATTCTTGTCCAAATTTAACACTCATTTTAACATTTGTTTCCCTTTATGGAATGTTTAGATTCATTTCCATGGAAGTAACATATATCTTGGAAATCAAGGCACCTCCTTCTAATAATATCTCCTTAGTATCTATATTATAATGTTGAGCACATACAAACACTAGATCTGAACATTGCATGGAGACGGGAAAACTAGTTACCTCTTGTAACTATTCATTGATAGGAGGGTAGCCATGGGATTTAAATATTATGAATTCATTATATTTTTGAAATATTGTGATTCAAATTTCCAATATTAGAGTCACAAATCTTTGGGATGTCATTCTCTAAAATAAACATAGGCTCATAACCCATGTACTTAAACCTCATTTTAGATATATGATAATGTGGAAAACAACCTCAGCAAGGGCATAAATATTCTCAAATGTGTTAAATAGTATTAATTAATTATGTTTTTTTGGTATAAATCTACAATGGTCATGAAAATTTTCACTTCACCCTTTAATTCTTCACTAGGAGATTACAGGAGCCAACTAGAACTTTAGTGTACCTAGCGTACCACATTCTTTCCTTAGATTAAAAAATACCCAAAACACTCTCTAAGTCCTTTGAAAATTATAATATAATAAAATACTTGGATATAACTATTATTAGCATGTTTTGATTCATTTTTTCCTTCACAGAGACAAATGGTAAAAGAACTAAACTATGTTGTTGTGTGGGTACCAAGTCAGAAAATATTTTGTATTTTTAAAATGTTTTACCAAAATAGGTTTTGATAAAATATAATAATAGTCACATAGACTTATTAATAATTATAGGGTCACAAACCTCCATCATTCATGCATGGGATACACCTCCATGGATTGGTACATTGAACTCCCTGGTGCAATAGACTTGATACCATGGATTTAATGAATAAGCCCATGAATTCTCATCTATTACACCAAAAAGGTTAGGCTAGCCTAGATACATGGACACAATGGGTTTTAATTTGTGTCATAACCTACCAAGATGTAATTTCACATCTAACATGACCAAGAGGTTGAGATATCCCAACTTTCAAGGTGTAGGAGGCATAAAATCACAATGTGGAACATGAAAATGACTAAGTATTATTTTCTCTTATTTCTCTGACAAAATTTTGGATATTAGACCTAATTATTCACTCTTAAATTTGATATCTAAATTGTGAAAATTTTACCATGGTAATTTTTAGAATAATAATTGTCACATTTTTTAATCCCTTTTTAACTTCTTGATGGCTTCAAATCCATTCTCTTTTAAATAACTTTGTTCACTCCTTCCCATTTTATGGAGTTATAACTACCATAATTCTTCCAAATCCACTAAAGGGTTCTCTTCTTCCATTTCTAGGTTCATTTGGGATTGAAACCACCTTTGTTTATCCACCTCCACCAAAATCCTCCATGGATTTGTTCACTCATTTTCTAGCCTCCAGTTGGATCCTTCCTCCTTTCACTCTTATCTAATTTTAACTCCTCTTTTCTCATAGTTGTCATATCTTCCTGTACTCCTCTCCTTAATACCACCATCTTGGTTTTGGATTCTCCATTTTAAATATTATTAAAAGTATATTTTTCTTCCTTTGTTTCTTCATAGCTTGTGAATGCAAGTGGCTCATTGTTTTCACTTTGGAAGGCCTCTTTAAATTTCTTACATCTCTTCATGTTTGCACCTGCATACATATTACACTCTTAAATTAGTTTTAAAACTTGAGACTTAATATTCCCCATAAGTGATTCCTCCATCTTCACACAAATAGGTTGATTGACATTAGTCTTGGGATTCTGAAAGCTTCTTCCATTTTCCTACTCCTTAGAACATTTCTCAGCTGCCCTTTTTGATAGTTAATTTTCCTATTCTTCACCTCTTGTCATCTTTGCATCAACTCTATGATGATTAAATTTTCCTTCTTTATCGTCCTTATTTGAAATCCTAGGTATGCCATATGAAAATTAGCTTTCACTCCCTTTGCCTCTGTGAAAACAAGGCAATCCTTATCTCATAAGAGTCTCTCATCCAACATTTATGTAGTATGTTCCCGCATGTGCCTATTATAGTAGGGGTTTTAATTTTTCCCATATTTATTTATTATGATATTTTTTGCTCACTTGGAGTTTTCTTACTTTCATTAATAAGATTGCTTATGTGTGCAAGTTGATTGGGTGATTAGGAATTAACTCCCTTGACTAGTTATTCTGAGTATGGGAGTTACTAATATATTCTTGGCTCTATTTCCCACTTTTTATGGAGAAGATACTTAGCACTCACCTATATGTACATCTCACATTTTCAAAATTTATTAATTTATATAAGTTTATATTCTGGCTCCTATCTCTCTTTATACAATATTCTCGCTTGTGTATTTCATTTACTTTTAGTTACTTCACATTGTGCACTTGCTTAGATTGTGTGCTCACTCTACTCATGCATTCAACTTATTTAGAACTTAGACTCAACCCTAATATGTATCAAAGCCACCTCGGTAATCATGTGTCTAGTTTTTTTATGTTTTAATATTTATTTTGAAATATTGAGATTATTTGTATATATTGTGAGGTAACTTTTTAAGGGTTTGAAAAAAATTTAGGGTGTTTTTTTTGAAATCTCAAAAAACATTTTAGGGGATTCTTTTTGGGTATATTACTCTATAGTAGTAGTGTATTCTTATCTTGATTCTCTCATGCATTCATATGGAGCTATTTATTTTATAGACTAGGGTATTCAAAGTAAGAGTCAATATTTTCATACGATGGTCTCACAGCCTATCGTGACTTGATTTTGGTCACTTTACACTCTAAGAAATTTTTTATAAGTATTATAGCTTGTACACTAATACAAGTTATAAGAGCATTTTAGGGATGGATAATGAGTGGACTAAATTCATCCTAAGAACCTGATATCAAGATCGAACCCAAATGTTTAGTATTGTCTTTCTATCTAATGCTTCATGGCCTAATATGTAATATGCCCTGTACTTATTTCTTTCAAACTACATCCCATATAGATAGTCATTTCTACCCTTTATTCATTATTCATCCTTGAACTGGCTTCTCCTACACCTATGGATTCCTTGGTGGTCTTCACAAGCCTGGAAACTCCCCTTAAAAGCATTCTTCACTTGTCATCAATCTAGTAGGGTTCTTATTCCTTTAATCAAATACCATTCTTTATTCATGCAAGTGGTTTGTGATCACCACTAAGAAAGAAGTTCATGTTTTTTTTTAAAATTTTAGTGGGAAAAAACTTTTCTTGTTAAAAATGGGGGAAGGAAATTAAATCAAATCACTTTAATAGGTATTTAAATGTTTGGAAAGTCAAATATTTAATTAAATTTTTAGAATTTTAATATGTCAAGGTGATTGTATTGTTTTATAATATTATGGTATCTTTAAAAAAGGTGTGGGGGGGGGGGGGGGGGAGGGGGGCTTATTTATTATATCAATGTCAATTCTCAAAATTGATATTGTTATTTACAAAGTCCTTGATCGGTTCTTTAGAAATAAGTGGAACAATAATGTATAGTAGGGATATTTGATCTGATTCTTTTCATTAAAAGCAATATATTATATTGTGAGTAATATTAAAAAGATGGGAATATTGTTTTGAATATGCTTTATTTTTTGCTTCACGAAGATCAAAGGGCGAGGTTCAGTTTGACAGGTGGCCAAACCCCCTCACATTTAAAATAATACTATTTCTCTCCTACTCAATTTGTACTTCTTTTTCCTTAGATGCATTATTATCTAATATTAATGTCCCCTTAGTCTGTAGATTTTATCTTTTTTAACATTTTCACTAGTTGCTCTAGATGCATTCTTAGTTATGCCTGATGTTTTTTGAGCGTGCATTATTTATAACATTCAAGGGGGTTCACCATTGCATAGTTCAAATGGGGTGAAATTTATTTTGAGTTACTCTTTATTTCTTCTTATACTTTCATTTTTGCAATAATAATAAATTGAACTAATACTACAACTCAACACTAAAATAGATTCAAATTTATTCTACGCATTAACTCCCTTTAACTATCACAAATGTAAAATCAAGATTGTAATCATTCTAAGGAGTAAGGGTTTATATGAGATAACCATGGGTGATGAAACTAAACCTAACATAGATGTAGATAAAGTTAAGTGGTATAACTATAGTGGTGAAGCCTATGGGCTATTATGTCTTTATGTAGCATCTGATCTTCTATTTCACTTAGATCTTGCCAAATGACCCAATGATGTATGGATCATTCTAGGAAAGCTATTTGGGGATCTAGATGTGATGAGAGGTCATGAACTTTAGAATTAACTCATTAGCCTAAGTCCTAGAAACTTTGATACCCTTTAAGATTTCTTCACTAAGTTTAATTCCTTGAGATTGTAGTTAAAATAATGTGAGATGAATAAAGAAGATGGATAACTTATTATTTATATACTCTCTAAACTAGGTTTTGACTATTCAATCTTTGTCTCTACTTTCCATGTCACTAAAAGTGATTTGGGCACTACATGTAAAATTCCCTAATTAGATGCTTTCATTGCCCTCTTTTGGGATCAAAATTTGATGAGAGGTCATGAACTTGAGAATTAACTCATTAGCCTAAGTCTTAGAAACTTTGATACCATTCAAGATTTCTTCACTAAGTTTAATTCCTTGAGATTGTAGTTAAAACTATGTGAGATAAATAAAGAAGATGTCTAACTTATTATTTCTATACTCTCTAAACTAGGTTTTGACTATTAAATCTTTCTCTCTACTTTCCATGTCACTGAAAGTGTTTTGGGCACTACATGGAAAATGCCCTCTTTAGATACTTTCATTTTTGAATTAACAAAGGAGTAAGTAAAGTTAATATAGATGTGAAAATTTAATTCCATAAAGCATCAAGCCCCCATTGATGGTAATGTGAAAGCAAAGACTTCAAACAAAGAGAATAAGAAAAAGAATAAGGATCAAGAGAAGAAGAAAGAAGTAACCTCTGCCAAGACAACCACTGGCACCTCCTCTTCTAATGGAAAAACTAATAAAAAGAAGGTTAGGTGTTCTTAGTGAAATATAAATGGGAATGATGAACACATGTGCATGAAGAAATAAATTTATCACTTAGCTCATCTTATAGACAAAAACAACATAGGTGTTCCTAAGTCTATCAAGCAGAATTCATCAACTCAATATTTTTCTAAGGAAAAAGGGAAAGTAAAGAGAAATAAAAGTGTAAGGTTATTATAGGATTTAGATCTCCAATATTTTCATGGGTTATTCACAAATTGAGATTTTTTTTCCTCTAAACCCTATAGAATATCCTCTATCACATTGGGTGTTGACACTTTAGTATAAGTTTTAGGGAAAGGGTCTATTTAAATGGATTTTGTAGCATTCAATAATTTTTTAAGTGTTCCATCACTTTTAAATAATCTCCTATCATGTACAAAATCACTCATATCAATAAGGGCATGCATGTAGAGTTTTCACCAGATTTAGTCATAATCAAAGAGCTATAAAATGATTCTATAATGTAAATGGGTAGGGTATATCACCATGTTAGGTTATATACCTTGTCACATTTTTTACCTAATTCTTCTCTAACTACATTGTTAGCTATATTAGCTATTGAAACCACCTCCAATTTGACGAAAAAACAAATTGGTTTCCATTTTTTCCAATTCATCCACGTCAATGCAATACAAATCAAATTCATAGGGATGGATATCTTAATTTAGTAACATGTTTCCCCATTTAGATATTATTGTTTATGAGGATAAAAACTAGGTCCATAAAGAGACTCCAAATAGAATGAATGATGGCTAAGGTCTCTTGATCCTAATAAATAAAACAAGTATGAAAATTTTCCTATTTGACTGTATTATCTTGTTAGAATTGAAAATGTTATATTTTATATAAACATGTAATATAATAAAAGAAAACATTATTTCATATATTTTTAATTTAAACAGTAACAAATATCGATGGATAGATATATAAAAGAGGTAAAGTATTCAAATGTTATATTATCCCTCTATAAGTTTAACTTCCTAAAATGGAAAATTCTAGATACATGTCAAATATAAAAAGGTGTGAGATTCACACCAATTGCATTTACCATTTATAAAGAAATATTATTTTGGGATGTTAACATTTTATGTGATTTAGTGATTCCATGTAATGCCTTGAGGGATATCAAAAAAAGTGTCAAGGCTTAATCCTTCTATGGCCTTAACTTTTCAAACCAAGTCATTTACTCTTCTATAGTTTAATGAATGTTAATTATAAAAAACTACTCTTAATTAAAAAATCTTCCTCTAATTAAGATTTGCTTATAAAATTAAAGAATAATTATAGAGGATATATCTTGATTTATTTCATGATAATTACATGATTGGATTGTAATTGAGGTACTTCTACATTGATAATAATTGTAGGAAAAGAATAACTTTTAATATATTAACTATATTTTTAAAGTTTTGTCAATGGAGACATAAGCTAGAGCTAAAGAACCTTGAAGTGGTGAATTATATTAATTATCCCCCCTAGCGATAAATATTTTCAATTCTCATATGCTAAGTTATCCCCGTCGTGTTGTGATTATTACAAAAATACACAGGGAATAAAAATGGTGTTAAGTTGTACTAAAAAATTATTAATCTAATTAAATTTAAAAAGGCATCCATTACTTAACACAAATACATGATTGGATTATGTTTAAATTAATTCCCCATGCATAAAATTATAATTTTTATTCAAAATTTCAATATAAGAAATGCCGAGTTCAATATAAATAATGCTAATAAATGTTTTTGTGAAGAGGATACACTCTGGTAATATTAAAATTATTGCAATTGATAAGTCCCTAAAATAGGTAGAGGTATCCATCTAAGAGGGAAGGCTAAGTTGAAATAAGGTATTTATTACACTCTACCCGTCTTTTTCCATCAAGATTAATATTAAAATATATAACTATTAATATTTTGGGATGATGGTAGGTATCACATTTATCAATTAGGTGAAACATTAATAATAATAATAATAATAATAATAATAATAATAATAATAATAATAATAATAATAATAATAATAATAATAATAATAATAATAATAATAATAATAATAATAATAATAATAATAATAATAATAATAATAATGTAATCCTTCCTTTCAATGATGGATGTAAATTAATCTAGTATATAGTGAAATAAAAGAAGAATAAAAAAGGCTTAAAAATAAGATATCTAAATAATTAGACAAGAAATAAAATACATAGTTAAATCCTACTTTATTAATTGCATCAAAGGTAGATTACATGTAATTTCAAGGAGAACCAATTCTCCCCTTCTTCTTCTCTCTCCAAATGGTGTAGTAACATTTAATGTAAGTGCATCAATAATACATTCAAGCTTTTGGATTCCTATCCACAAAATTAAGGAACTTGAAGGACAATCATTAATAATTTTCCAAGAAGAAATGAAACAAATTGAACATGTATGCATTGATGAAATGAGATTTGTATGCCCAAAATAAGCTTAGAAATATAGATAGCCAATTGCATGAGGCATTTCGTTAACATGGTAGTAAAGATTTTGGAGGTTATTAGATTATACTTATTGGTGATCTTGGATAGCTTTCCCCCATAAATGAAATACCTCAACATATGTAGGAAAGTCATTTTGTCACTCACTTTGGTAGGCATTCAACACAATTATAACATTACACATAAAGTATCACCAAGAAAGATGCATTGAAAATCATATACTATTTAAAAAATTATTTACCAACATCAAAAATTCAAATCCAAAAAAATAAGAGTGGAAAATGCTCATGTCAAGAACGTCATCCTTCATACATCCAGAGTACTAAGAAGATTAAAAAATGTCAACACATTTGTATGAAACTAATAAATTGGCATCAATGCATAATAAGCAAATGCTAAAATCATTAAACATTCCAATAATAATATGTAAATTAGAACATAACAAATAATAGATTACACTATATAATGACACTCAAATAAAAAAAAATGTGCTTCTAGGTAAAGGATGAAAGATTATGTTGACATCCAATTGATGGCTAAAAGTAGGGTTGGTTAATGGACCCATTGAAGAAAATTTTCACGCTATCTACCACAGCTATTCTATTCCACTTGCCTTACCCATGTATATAGTTGTACCTTCAAAAAATATTATGGTCCCCCATGAAATAGTTTTAATCTAACACATGTTTCAATTCCACCAATTACACAAGACAATCACCACCAAATGCTTATCAAAATAACATGGGCTATAACTATACATAAATCATAGGGGTATAACTCTCCATAAAGAGACAATAGATATTGGAAACATTGATCATCAAGGGTTGACCTTCACTGTCATTATAAGAGTCTGCTCCTTGTCTGACCTTTATATCAACCCTTCATTTTCATTTAACTATCATGCTAGAATGAAAGATAATTTTTATGCTAATCTATGAAGGGTAGAGGAAGCAACAATTAGTGTAATTATTCTTCTGATTCATTTGTAATAATTGTAGTGTTTCCCAATAAACATAAAAAAATACATTTCGAAAGCATTTTTTTTTCTCTTTTCTACTCCTTGACTACTTGGCATTGATGCACACTTTATTTATATTTAGGATATTTAACATTATTTAATATAAGTTCAAATCAAATTTTTAACATATGTAAGATATTTAACATTATTTAATTTAAGATTTAGTTTTTAATTTTATAAATTTTAATTTGTATTGAATTCTCATCAATAGGGCATGAATTCATCTTCCCTTGAGTGAAATTAAAATAGATACACCTTTATCCCCTGAGTTAAACATGATAGGTTTTCAATAAAAATGTAAAAGAGTTAGTCTATGTGCCTTCCAAATTGCATATTCCATAACACAAGTAGGTAGAATACAAGGAAGGGATGATGAAGAATTGGAATGTAGATCCAATACATGCTATCTTAGATGCTTACATTACCAAGCATAACATACTCAATATGGAGACTTCCTTAGCTTTGTAATATATACAAAGTATAGATACCAATAGTGCCAATGGTAATGCTACTATTGTGGATCTAATTAAGCAGTTAATGACAATGATTTTGATGTGCTCAATGAAGAGAAATATGAATAAAATCAATAATTTTGTTTTAATAATTAATAGCATTTATTTTTTATTATAAATTTATCGGTAGTGTTTTATGATTATTTTGTGCATACTATGTGATTAATCCATATTTATTATGATAGATTATTTATATTTTTTATGAATAACACAAGCCATGTCATGTAATAGTGCTCAAATAAAATAGTCCTTAAAGGCTTAAGTTGAGTGTAAAAACTAAATTATTTTCCATTATAATTATCTAATTATAATGATATGTGGTGAAGAACTCTAAATACATTAAAAATTATTTTTATGGTATCCAATTAATATCCATCCTCTTTTGGATAGAGGTTGCATCCACATCAAAGAAACATAAATAAAAATCATAAGGATGGATATCCAAATGTAATAACATCTTCTCCATTTAGATCTTGTAGTTTATGAGGATAAGAAATGGGTCCATTTAGAGACTCTAAATAGAATGATTGATGGCTAAGGTCCCTGATCTTAATCAATGAGCCAATAAAAATTTCTTAGTTGAATGTGTTAGCTTGTTGGAATTGACAATGTTATATTTTAAATAAACATGCCATATTATAAAAGAAAACATTATTACATATATTTTTAGTTTCAAAAGTAAAAAATCTTGATGGATAGATATATTTAAGGTAATGTATTCAAATGTTATATTAACTCTATATAAGTTCAACTTCTTGAAATGGAAAATTCTGGATTCATATCAAATATAAAAATGTGTGAGATTTACACCAATTACATTTACCTCTTATATATATATATATATATATATATATATATATATATATATATATATATATATATATATATTTGGGGATGCCAACATTCTATATAATTTAGTGATTCTATGTAATTCTTTTAGGGATATGAAAAAAAATTCTATGGCATAATCATTCTATGGTTATAACTTTGTAAACCAAGTCATTAAATCTTTCAATGAATGTTGTTTATAAAAAATATTCTTAGTAAAAAAATATTCCTCTCATTAAGATTTTTCTATAAAATTAAATATTAATTATAGAGGATATATCTTAATTTATTTTATAATAATTACATAATTTGAATTATGATTGAAATACTTTTACATTGATAAGAATTATAAAACAAGAACGCCTTTTAAAATATTAATTGTGTTTTTGTTTGAGATGACATTTTCAAATAAATGAAATGTTAAACTATCTATATCCAAATTTTCAAAACATAAAATGACATAATATAGAAAGTATGAGATCCCAAAATTAGGAGTCTCAAAGACTGGGGCCCTTCTCGTAATCTGTAACAAATAGAGATGGAAGTTATGATTAAAATGAGGGCCACACTTGGAAGCTATTGATGTGGAATGATCATCATCATGATTGATAGAGTAGTTGACATTGTGCCTACGTGATCCCATGAAAATTATAAATTGTTACAGCCACATCTATGCTCTTATTCAGGCCTTGAAACTGATGACCTGTAGATCATATATGACCAAATTACACTTATAATAGAATGTATATTTTTTTTTGGAATATTTGTTTATTTTACCATATAAAAATGCTAATAATTATGTTGATTTTCTAAAAATATAATCCATCTTTTCAATTATAGATGAAAATTACTAGAAAATAGAGTTAATTTCTCCCGGATAAAGCTAGTTTTTTCTGAACAGCTGTTTGCATGTTGATAGCTGTCCGTTAGTAGTTTTTTTGGTAATAATATTTCTAGTTTCTTTTAATAGTTTGCATGCTCTGCGTTTTGTGAAATATCCTCTTCAAAACAGAGGCTCTTGTATTGATTTTATGATGTAAGAAAAAGTACCATCTATAGTGACTGCGTGTATATAGTCCTCGTCTAGTACTGGATTACATAACACATTTCTCAGTATTGTGGAATAGATCCCATCCCGTTTATAGGTTGAGCAAATTAAAGAGTAAAATGGAATGGTTAGGCTGTTCTAAGTTGTTGGCCTTACTGGCCTTGATATGCATAATTCCAGTGATATCGTCATCTTCTGATAGACTATTTAGTGATTGGCTGAAAAGTGGTGATGACGATGTAAATGCGGCGGCGATGAGGGTGAATTTGACGCGCAGATCAGAGCCAGGCGCAGACTCGAGCTTTTCTGAGCGATTGCACTCTGCAGTGGATCGAAGTAAGAAACGATTGGGGAAGATAGAGGCATTTGTGAAGCAACAGGTAAGCAAGTCTAAGTCCAAATCTATACAACTAGACCCTGAGACGCCAGTTCAGGTGGGAGATGGAGAATTTCTGATGAAAGTTGGAGTGGGAACCCCCTCTGTGAGCTTTGAAGCCATTGTGGACACGGGAAGCGATCTGATATGGACTCAGTGCAAGCCTTGCCAGGACTGCTTCAAGCAACCTACGCCAATCTTCGACCCCTCCAAATCCTCCACATATTCCACAGTTCCTTGCAGTGATTCTCTTTGCGAAGCTTTGGGAAATACACAAATAGGATGCAATCCAGATTGTAGCTTTCTGTATCAGTATGGCGATGGCTCCTTTACCAGCGGTGTGCTGGCTTATGAGACGTTATCCATAGGGAGTGGAAACAAGGTTGCGGGCATTGGTTTTGGATGCGGACATGACAATGAGGGGCAAGGATTCTCTCAAGGCGGAGGTCTTGTGGGTTTAGGAAGAGGTGCTCTCTCCCTCATCTCACAACTGGGCTCCAAGGTTGAAAACAAATTCTCTTACTGTCTCTTGTCCATCACCGATTCTTCTTCACAAACCAGCCCTCTCTTTTTCGGGGAGGGTGCTTCCTTGAGTGGAGCCAAGTCTTTCTCTCTCATTAAGAGCAGTGTCATGCCCACTTTCTGGTACATTCCCATTACAGGAATCACCCTAAATGGCAAACCCGTAGACATTCCTGCTGGAACTTTTGATCTGCAATCAGACGGCAGCGGAGGCATGATCATTGACTCCGGAACCACCGTTACAATTCTGGACGAGGCTGCCTACTCTCCTCTCAAAGAAGCCATTCAATCAGCCATTGATCTTACTCCTGCAGACGGCTCTTCTGTGGGTTTAGATCTGTGTTACCAAACATCAGGTAAGGTCACATTGCCTTCCCTCACATTCAACTTCAAAGGTGGCGTGGATTATGAGCTTCCCGCAGAAAACTTTTTCATTCAAGTATCTGACAATCTCTTGTGCCTGGCCATGCTGGGTGAACCCTCCGGTAATTTTCCTTCAATATTTGGCAACATACAACAACAAAATTTCCACATCCTTTACAACGATGCCCAAAACATGCTCTCTTTCAAGCCCACTAAATGTGATTCTATTTAAACCTTCTTTCATGTAATTCCCATACCATACCATATCTCATCTTATTTCCTACTTAATATACAAGCGCTGCGCTTTTGGCAACTTGTTTACATTTCTTATTTAATCTTATGTAGAGCATAGCCTTAAATACTTTAAAAACAATCATGTATAACAACTCAATACTTATGTTACTTGTGTTGTTTATAACTATAGATAAGTAATTAATTCCTCTTCCCGTTCATTTGCAGTAACTATAGTACTTCTTGATAACGAAAAAGAAAACTACATTTCCAATGCATTTGTTTCGAGTTTTCCTACCTCTTGGAATTGATGTACACTTTATATGCATTTAGAATATTGAACATTATTTCATTTAATTTTAAATTAACATTTTAACATATGTAGGATATTTAATAAATTATTTAATTTAAATTTAAATTTTAAACTTTATAAATTTTATTTTGTATTAAATTTCTACCAATAAATTGTGAATACATATTTTTGTGGGTGAATCTAAAATACATATATTTTTATCCCTTTTGTTAAAGATAATAAGTTTGCAACAAAAAGTATAAAGAAGTTAGTCTATGTGCCTTTCAAATTGCATATTCTATCATACAAATATGTGGAATACAAGGAAGGGGTGATGAAGCATTGGGATGTGGAGCAAAGACATACTAACTTGTATGTTTCCATCACCCACCATAAAATACTTAATATAGAGACTTCCTCAACTTTTAAAGATCTACAAAACATAGCTACCAACAGTGCCAATGACAGTGCTACTCATGTGGCTCTAATTAACCATTTAGTGATGACAATGTTGATGTGTTCAGTGAATAGCAATATGAATACAATCACTAATTTTATTCTAATAATTAATAGCATTTATTTGTCATTATAAATTTATTAGTAGTGTTTAATGTTTTTTTGGGGGCATACTATGTGGTTAATCCATAATTATTAAGCTAGAATATAAATATATATTTTTATATGACTATACCCAACCCATAGTATATAGTAATAGTGCTAATATATAATAGTTATTAAAGGCTTAAGATGAATCTAGAAAGCAAATTATTTTCCATAATAATTATATGATTGCAATGATATGTAGTGAAGAACTCCGAATACATTATAATTGTGTTTTATGGGATCAAATCAATATTCATCCTCTTTTGGATATAGGTTGTCATCCACATCGAAGCAACACAAATAAAATTCATAGTGATGGATATCTCAATGTACTAACATGTTTATGCATTTAGATCTTGTGGTGTACAAGGACAAGAACTAGGTCCATAAAAAGACTTTAAATAACATGAACGATCACTAAGGTCCTCTGATCCTAATCAACAAGCTAGGTATGAAAAATTTCCTAGTTGAATGTAATAGAATGTATTATCGTATTGGAATTAGAAATGTTATATTTTAAATAAACATGTCATATTATCAAAGAAAACATTGTTTCATATATTTATATTTTCAACAATAACAAATATTGATGCATAGATATATTTAAGGTGATGTATCCAAATGTTATATTATCCCTCTATAAGTTTAACTTCCTAAAATAGAAAATTATAGATACATCTCATATATAAAAATAAGGTTAAGTGTGCTTAGTGAAATAAAAATGGGAATGATGAACACATGTGCACGAAGAAATAAATTTATCACTTAACTCATCTTCTAGACAAAAACAACATAGGTGTTCTTAAGTCTATCAAGCATAATTCATCAACTCAAGATTTTAATAAGGCAAAAGGGAAAGTAAAGAGAAAGAAAAGTGTAAGGTTATTATAGTATTTAAATCTCCAATCTTTTCATGGTTTGTTGACTCAGGTGCTTCCCACCACATGGGCTATTCATAAACTGAGATTTTTTTCCTTTAAACCTTGTAGAATATCCTCTATCACTTTAGGTGATGACACTTTAGTATAATTTTTAGGGAAAGGGTCTATTGAAATGGATTGAGTAGCATTCAATAATTTTTTAAGTGTTCCATC
The DNA here is from genome assembly GCA_037957365.1 of Torreya grandis. Lineage (NCBI taxonomy): Eukaryota > Viridiplantae > Streptophyta > Pinopsida > Cupressales > Taxaceae > Torreya > Torreya grandis. The sequence continues at coordinate 3,661,628 of JARHVA010001113.1, forward strand.
ACTTTTAAATAATCTCCTATCAGTGTACAAAATCACTCATATCAATAAGGGCATGCATGTAGAGTTTTCACCAGATTTAGTCATAATCAAAGAGCTATAAAATGATTCTATAGTGTAAATAGGTAGGGTAGATCACCAAGTTAGGTTATATACCTTGTCACATTTTTTACCTAATTCTTCTCTGACTACATTGTTAGCTATATTAGCTATTGAAACCACCTCCAATTTGACGAAAAAACAAATTGTTTTCCATTTGTTCCAATTCATCCACATCAATGCAATACAAATCAAATTCATAGGGATGGATATCTTAATTTAGTAACATGTTTTTCCATTTAGATATTATTGTTTATGAGGATAAGAACTAGGTCCATAAAGAGACCTCAAATAGAATGAATGATGGCTAAGGTCTCTTGATCCTAATAAATAAACCAAGTACGAAAATTTTCCTATTTGAATGTATTATCTTGTTAGAATTGAAAATGTTATATTTTAAATAAACATGTCATATAATAAAAGAAAACATTATTTCATATATTTTTAATTTAAACAGTAACAAGTATATATATATATATATATATATATATATATATATATATATATATATATATATATATATATATATATATATATATATATATATATATATATAAAAGAGGTAAAGTATTCAAATGTTATATTATCCCTCTATAAGTTTAACTTCATAAAATGGAAAATTCCAGATACATGTCAAATATAAAAATGTGTGAGATTCACACCAATTGATTTTACCATTTATAAATAAATATTATTTTGGGATGTCAACATTTTATGTGATTTAGTGATTCCATGTAATGCCTTGAGGGATATCAAAAAAAGTGTCAAGGCTTAATCCTTTTATGGCCTTAACTTTCCAAACCAAGTCATTTACTCTTCTATAGTTTAATGAATGTTATTTATAAAAAATACTCTTAATTAAAAAATCTTCCTCTAATTAAGATTTTCTTATAAAATTAAAGAATAATTATAGAGGATATATCTTGAATTATTTCATGATAATTACATGATTGGATTGTAATTGAGGTACTTCGACATTGATAATAGTTGTAGGAAAAGAATAACTTTTAATATATTAACTATATTTATAAAGTTTTGTCAATGGAGACATAAGCTAGAGATAAAGAACCTTGAAGTGGTGAATTATATTAATTATCCCCCCTAGCGATAAATGTTTTCAATTCTCATATGCTAAGTTATCCCCGTCGTGTTGTGATTATTACAAAAATACGTAGGGAATAAGAATGGTGTTAAGTTGTACTAAAAAATTATTAATCTAATTAAATTTAAAAAGGCATCCATTACTTAACACAAATGCATGATTGGATTATCTTTAAATTAATTCCCTATGGATAAAATTATAATTTTTATTCAAAAATTTCAATATAAGAAATGCCGATTTCAATATAAATAATGCTAATAAATGTTTTTGTGAAGAAGATACACTCTGGTAATATTGAAATTATTGTAATTGATAAGTCCATAAAATAGGTAGAGGTATCCATCTAAGAGGGAAGGCTAAGTTGAATTAAGGTATTTATTACACTCTACCCATCTCTTTCCATCAAGATTAATATTAAAATATATAACTATTAATATTCTGGGATGATGGTAGGTATCACATTTATCAATTAGGTGAAACATTAATAATAATAATAATAATAATAATAATAATAATAATAATAATAATAATAATAATAATAATAATAATAATAATAATGATGATGATGATGATGATGTAATCCTTCCTTTCAATGATGGATGTAAATTAATCTAGTATATAGTGAAATAAAAGAAGAATAAAAAAGGCTTAAAAATAAAATATCTAAATAATTAGACAAGGAATAAAATACATAGTTAAATCCTACTTTATTAATTGCATCAAAGGTAGATTACATGTAATTTCAAGGAGAACCAATTCTCCCCTTCTTCTTCTCTCTCCAAATGGTGTAGTAACATTTAATGTAAGTGCATCACTAATACATTCAAGCTTTTGGATTCCTATCCACAAAATTAAGGAACTTGAAGGACAAGCATTAGTAATTTTCCAAGAAGAAATGAAACAAATTGAACATATATTCATTGATGAAATGAGATTCGTATGCCCAAAATAAGCTTAGAAATATAGATAGCCAATTGCATGAGGCATTTCCTTAACATGGTAGTAAAGATTTTGGAGGTTATTAGATTATACTTATTGGTGATCTTGGATAGCTTTCCCCCATAAATGAAATACCTCAACATATGTAGGAAAGTCATTTTGTCACTCACTTTGGTAGGCATTCAACACAATTATAACATTACACATAAAGTATCACCAAGAAAGATGCATTGAAAATCATATACTATTTATAAATTTATTTACCAACATCAAAAATTCAAATCCAAAAAAATAAGAGTGGAAAATGCTCATGTCAAGAACGTCATCCTCATACATCCAGAATAATAGGAAGATTAAAAAATGTCAACACATTTGTATGAAACTAATAAATTGGCATCAATGCATAATAAGCAAATGCTAAAATCATTAAACATTCCATTAATAATATGTAAATTAGAACATAGCAAATAATAGATTACACTATATAATGACACTCAAATAAAAAAAAATGTGCTTTTAGGTAAAGGATGAAAGATTATGTTGACATCCAATCGATGGCTGAAAGTAGGGTTGGTTAATGGACCCATCGAAGAAATTTTTCATGTTGTCTACCACACATATTCTAATACACTTGCCTTACCCATGTATATAGTTGTACCTTCAAAAATTATTATGGTCCCCCACGAAATATTTTTAATCTAACACATGTTTCAATTCCACCAATTACACAAGACAATCACCACCAAATGCTTATCAAAATGGCGTGGGCTATAACTATACATAAATCATAGGGTATAACTCTCCATAAAGAGACAATAGATATTTGCAAACATTGATCATCAAGGGTTGACCTTCACTGTCATTATAAGGGTATGCTCCTTGTCTGACCTTTATATCAACCCTTCATTTTCATTTAACTATCATTCTAGAATGAAAGATAATATTTATGCTAATCTATGAAGGGTAGAGGAAGCAACAATCAGTGTAATTATTCTTCTCATTCATTTGCAATAATTGTAGTGTTTCCCAATAAACATAAAAAAATACATTTCGAAAGCATTTTTTTTCTCTTTTCTACTCCTTGACTACTTGGCATTGATGCACACTTTATTTATATTTAGGATATTTAACATTATTTAATATAAGTTCAAATCAAATTTTTAGCATATGTAAGATATTTAACATTATTTAATTTAAGTTTTAGTTTCTAATTTTATAAATTTTAATTTGTATTGAATTTTCATCAATAGGGCATGAATTCATCTTCCTTTGAGAGAAACTAAAATAGATACACCTTTATCCCCTGAGTTAAACGTGATAGGTTTTCAATAAAAATGTAAAAGAGTTAGTCTATGTGCCTTCCAAATTGCATATTCCATAACACAAGTAGGTAGAATACAAGGAAGGGATGATGAAGAATTGGAATGTAGATCCAATACATGCTAGCTTAGATGCTTCCATTACCAAGCATAACATACTCAATATGGAGACTTCCTTAGCTTTGTAATATATACAAAGTATAGATACCAATAGTGCCAATGGTAATGCTACTATTGTGGATCTAATTAAGCAGTTAATGACGATGATTTTGATGTGCTCAATGAAGAGAAATATGAATAAAATCAATAATTTTGTTTTAATAATTAATAGCATTTATTTTTTATTATAAATTTATCGGTAGTGTTTTATGATTATTTTGTGCATACTATTTGATTAATCCATATTTATTATGATAGATTATTTATATTTTTTATGAATAACACAAGCCATGTCATGTAATAGTGCTCAAATTAAATAGTCCTTAAAGGCTTAAGTTGAGTGTAAAAACTAAATTATTTTCCATTATAATTATCTGATTATAATGATATGTGGTGAAGAACTGTAAATACATTAAAAATTATTTTTATGGTATCCAATTAATATCCATCCTCTTTTGGATAGAGGTTGCATCCACATCAAAGAAACATAAATAAAAATCATAAGGATGGATATCTAAATGTAATAACATCTTCTCCATTTAGATCTTGTGATTTATGAGGATAAGAACTGGGTCCATTTAGAGACTCTAAATAGAATGATTGATGGCTAAGGTCCCTGATCTTAATCAATGAGCCAATAAAAATTTCTTAGTTGAATGTGTTATCTTGTTGGAATTGACAATGTTATATTTTAAATAAACATGCCATATTATAAAAGAAAACATTATTACATATATTTTTAGTTTCAAAAGTAAAAAATCTTGATGGATAGATATATTTAAGGTAATGTATTCAAATGTTATATTAACTCTATATAAGTTCAACTTCTTGAAATGGAAAATTCTAGATTCATATCAAATATAAAAAGGTGTGAGATTTACACCAATTACATTTACCTCTTATATATATATATATATATATATATATATATATATATATATATATATATATTTGGGGATGCCAACATTCTATATAATTTAGTGATTCTATGTAATTCTTTTAGGGATATGAAAAAAAATTCCATGGCATAATCATTCTATGGTTATAACTTTGTAAACCAAGTCATTAATTCTTTCAATGAATGTTGTTTATAAAAAATATTCTTAGTGAAAAAATATTCCTCTCATTAAGATTTTCCTATAAAATTAAATATTAATTATAGAGGATATATCTTAATTTATTTTATAATAATTACATAATTTGAATTATGATTGAGATACTTCTACATTGATAAGAATTATAAGACAAGAATGCCTTTTAAAATATTAATTGTGTTTTTGTTTGAAATGACATTTTCAAATAAATGAAATGTTAAACTATCTATATCCAAATTTTCAAAACATAAAATGACATAATATAGAAAGTATGAGATCCCAAAATTAGGAGTCTCAAAGACTGGGGCCCTTCTCGTAATCTGTAACAAATAGAGATGGAAGTTATGATTAAAATGAGGGCCACACTTGGAAGCTATTGATGTGGAATGATCATCATCATGATTGATAGAGTAGTTGACATTGTGCCTACGTGATCCCCTGAAAATTATAAATTGTTACAGCCACATCTATGCTCTTATTCAGGCCTTGAAACTGATGACCTGTAGATCATATATGACCAAATTACACTTATAATAGAATGTATATTTTTTTTTTGGAATATTTGTTTATTTTACCATATAAAAATGCTAATAATTATGTTGATTTTCTAAAAATATATTCCATCTTTTCAATTATAGATGAAAATTACTAGAAAATAGAGTTAATTTCTCCCGGATAAAGCTAGTTTTTTCTGAACAGCTGTTTGCATGTTGATAGCTGTCCGTTAGTAGTTTTTTTGGTAATAATATTTCTAGTTTCTTTTAATAGTTTGCATGCTCTGCGTTTTGTGAAATATCCTCTTCAAAACAGAGGCTCTTGTATGGATTTTATGATGTAAGAAAAAGTACCATCTATAGTGACTGCGTGTATATAGTCCTAGTCTAGTACTGGATCACATAACACATTTCTCAGTATTGTGGAATAGATCCCATCCCGTTTATAGGTTGAGCAAATTAAAGAGTAAAATGGAATGGTTAGGCTGTTCTAAGTTGTTGGCCTTACTGGCCTTGATATGCATAATTCCAGTGATATCGTCATCTTCTGATAGACTATTTAGTGATTGGCTGAAAAGTGGTGATGACGATGTAAATGCGGCGGCGATGAGGGTGAATTTGACGCGCAGATCAGAGCCAGGCGCAGACTCGAGCTTTTCTGAGCGATTGCACTCTGCAGTGGATCGAAGTAAGAAACGATTGGGGAAGATAGAGGCATTTGTGAAGCAACAGGTAAGCAAGTCTAAGTCCAAATCTATACAACTAGACCCTGAGACGCCAGTTCAGGTGGGAGATGGAGAATTTCTGATGAATGTTGGAGTGGGAACCCCCTCTGTGAGCTTTGAAGCCATTGTGGACACGGGAAGCGATCTGATATGGACTCAGTGCAAGCCTTGCCAGGACTGCTTCAAGCAACCTACGCCAATCTTCGACCCCTCCAAATCCTCCACATATTCCACAGTTCCTTGCAGTGATTCTCTTTGCGAAGCTTTGGGAAATACACAAATAGGATGCAATCCAGATTGTAGCTTTCTGTATCAGTATGGCGATGGCTCCTTTACCAGCGGTGTGCTGGCTTATGAGACGTTATCCATAGGGAGTGGAAACAAGGTTGCGGGCATTGGTTTTGGATGCGGACATGACAATGAGGGGCAAGGATTCTCTCAAGGCGGAGGTCTTGTGGGTTTAGGAAGAGGTGCTCTCTCCCTCATCTCACAACTGGGCTCCAAGGTTGAAAACAAATTCTCTTACTGTCTCTTGTCCATCACCGATTCTTCTTCACAAACCAGCCCTCTCTTTTTCGGGGAGGGTGCTTCCTTGAGTGGAGCCAAGTCTTTCTCTCTCATTAAGAGCAGTGTCATGCCCACTTTCTGGTACATTCCCATTACAGGAATCACCCTAAATGGCAAACCCGTAGACATTCCTGCTGGAACTTTTGATCTGCAATCAGACGGCAGCGGAGGCATGATCATTGACTCCGGAACCACCGTTACAATTCTGGACGAGGCTGCCTACTCTCCTCTCAAAGAAGCCATTCAATCAGCCATTGATCTTACTCCTGCAAACGGCTCTTCTGTGGGTTTAGATCTGTGTTACCAAACATCAGGTAAGGTCACATTGCCTTCCCTCACATTCAACTTCAAAGGTGGCGTGGATTATGAGCTTCCCGCAGAAAACTTTTTCATTCAAGTATCTGACAATCTCTTGTGCCTGGCCATGCTGGGTGAACCCTCCGGTAATTTTCCTTCAATATTTGGCAACATACAACAACAAAATTTCCACATCCTTTACAACGATGCACAAAACATGCTCTCTTTCAAGCCCACTAAATGTGATTCTATTTAAACCTTCTTTCATGTAATTCCCATACCATACCATATCTCATCTTATTTCCTACTTAATATACAAGCGCTGCGCTTTTGGCAACTTGTTTACATTTCTTATTTAATCTTATGTAGAGCATAGCCTTAAATACTTTAAAAACAATCATGTATAACAACTCAATACTTATGTTACTTGTGTTGTTTATAACTATAGATAAGTAATTAATTCCTCTTCCCGTTCATTTGCAGTAACTATAGTACTTCTTGATAACGAAAAAGAAAACTACATTTCCAATGCATTTGTTTTGAGTTTTCCTACCTCTTGGAATTGATGTACACTTTATATGCATTTAGAATATTGAACATTATTTCATTTAAATTAAAATGAACATTTTAACATATGTAAGATATTTAATAAATTATTTAATTTAAATTTAAATTTTAAATTTTATAAATTTTATTTTGTATTAAATTTCTACCAATAAATCGTGAATACATATTTCTGTGGGTGAATCTAAAATACATATATTTTTATCCCTTTTGTTAAAGATAATAAGTTTGCAACAAAAAGTATAAAGAAGTTAGTCTATGTGCCTTTCAAATTGCATATTCTATCATACAAATACGTGGAATACAAGGAAGGGGTGATGAAGCACTGGGATGTGGAGCAAAGACATACTAACTTGTATGTTTCCATCACCCACCATAAAATACTTAATATAGAGACTTCCTCAACTTTTAAAGATCTACAAAACATAGCTACCAATAGTGCCAATGACAGTGCTACTATTGTGGCTCTAATTAACCTTTTAGTGACGACGATGTTGATGTGTTCAGTGAATAGCAATATGAATACAATCACTAATTTTATTATAATAATTAATAGCATTTATTTGTCATTATAAATTTATTAGTAGTGTTTTATGTTTTTTTTGGGGCATACTATGTGGTTAATCCATAATTATTAAGCTAGAATATAAATATATATTTTTATATGACTATACCCAACCCATACTATATAGTAATAGTGCTAATATATAATAGTTATTAAAGGCTTAAGATGAATCTAGAAAGCAAATTATTTTCCATAATAATTATATGATTGCAATGATATGTAGTGAAGAACTCCGAATACATTATAATTGTTTTCTATGGGATCAAATCAATATTCATCCTCTTTTGGATATAGGTTGTCATCCACATCGAAGCAACACAAATAAAATTCATAGTGATGGATATCTCAATGTACTAACATGTTTATGCATTTAGATCTTGTGGTGTACAAGGACAAGAACTAGGTCCATAAAAAGACTTTAAATAACATGAACGATCACTAAGGTCCTCTGATCCTAATCAACAAGCTAGGTATGAAAAATTTCCTAGTTGAATGTAATAGAATGTATTATCGTATTGGAATTAGAAATGTTATATTTTAAATAAACATGTCATATTATCAAAGAAAACATTGTTTCATATATTTATATTTTCAACAATAACAAATATTGATGCATAGATATATTTAAGGTGATGTATCCAAATGTTATATTATCCCTCTATAAGTTTAACTTCCTAAAATAAAAAATTCTAGATACATCTCAAATATAAAAAGAAGGTTAAGTGTGCTTAGTGAAATAAAAATGGGAATGATGAACACTTGTGCATGAAGAAATAAATTTATCACTTAACTCATCTTCTAGACAAAAACAACATAGGTGTTCCGAAGTCTATCAAGCAGAATTCATCAACTCAATATTTTAATAAGGCAAAAGGGAAAGTAAAGAGAAAGAAAAGTGTAAGGTTATTATAGTATTTAAATCTCCAATATTTTCATGGTTTGTTGATTCAGGTGCTTCCCACCACATGGGTTATTCATAAACTGAGATCTTTTTTCCTTTAAACCTTGTAGAATATCCTCTATCACTTTGGGTGATGACACTTTAGTATAATTTTTAGGGAAAGGGTCTATTGAAATGGATTGTGTAGCATTCAATAATTTTCTAAGTGTTCCATCACTTTTAAATAATCTCCTATCAGTGTACAAAATCACTCATATCAATAAGGGCATGCATGTAGAGTTTTCACCAGATTTAGTCATAATCAAAGAGCTATAAAATGATTCTATATTGTAAATGGGTACGGTAGATCACCAAGTTAGGTTATATACCTTGTCACATTTTTTACCTAATTCTTCTTTGACTACATTGTTAGCTATATTAGCTATTGAAACCACCTCCAATTTGACGAAAAAAAATTTATTTTCCGTTTGTTCCATTTGATCCACATCAATGCAATACAAATCAAATTCACAGGGATGGATATCTTAATTTAGTAACATGTTTCCCCATTTAGATATTATTTTTTATGAGGATAAGAACTAGGTCCATAAAGAGACTCTAAATAGAATGAATGATGGCTAAGGTCTCTTGATCCTAATAAAGAAACCAAGTATGAAAATTTTCCTATTTGAATGTATTATCTTGTTAGAATTGAAAATGTTATATTTTAAATAAACATGACATATAATAAAAGAAAACATGATTTCATATATTTTAAATTTAAACAGTAACAAATATCGATGGATAGATATATATAAGGTAAAGTATTCAAATGTTATATTATCCCTCTATAAGTTTAACTTCCTAAAACGGAGAATTCTAGATACATGTCATATATAAAAAGGTGTGAGATTCACACCAATTGCATTTACCATTTATAAAGAAATATTCTTTTGGGATGTCAGCATTTTATGTGATTTAGTGATCCCATGTAATGCCTTGAGGGATATCAAAAAAAGTGTCAAGGCTTAATCCTTATATGGCCTTAACTTTCCAAACCAAGTCATTTACTCTTCTATAGTTTAATGAATGTTATTTATAAAAAATACTCTTAATAAAAAAATCTTCCTCTAATTAAGATTTGCTTATAAAATTAAAGAATAATTATAGAGGATATATCTTAATTTATTTCATGATAATTACATGATTAGATTGTAATTGAGTTACTTCTACACTGATAATAATTGTAGGAAAAGAATAACTTTTAATATATTAATTATATTTTAAAAGTTTTGTAAATGGAGACATAAGCTAGAGGGAAAGAACCTTGAAGTGGTGAATTATATTAATTATCCCCCCTAGCGATAAATGTTTTCAATTCTCATATGCTAAGTTATCCCCTTCGTGTTGTGATTATTACAAAAATACACAGGGAATAAAAATGGTGTTAAGTAGTACTAAAAAATTATTAATCAAATTAAATTTAAAAAGGCATCCATTACTTAACACAAATACATGATTGGATTATGTTTACATTAGTTCCCCATGGATAAAATTATAATTTTTATTCATATGTTCAATATAATAAATGCCAAGTTCAATATAAATAATGCTAATAAATGTGTTTGTGCAGAAGATACACTCTGGTAATATTAAAATTATTGCAATTGATAAGTCCCTAAAATAGGTAGAGGTATCCATCTAATATGGAAGGATAAGTTGAAATAAGGTATTTATTACACTCTACCCTTCTCTTTCCATCAAGATTAATATTAAAATATATAACTATTAATAGTTTGGGATGATGGTAGGTATCACATTTATCAATTAGGTGAAACATAGATGATGATGATGATGATGATGATGATGATGATGATGATGATGATAATAATAATAATAATAATAATAATAATAATAATAATAATAATAATAATAATAATAATAATAATAATATCATTTTTAAAAAATATAATCCATCCTTTCAATGATGGATGTAAATTAATCTAGTATATAGTGAAATAAAAGAAGAATAAAAAAGGCTTAAAAATATGATATCTAAATGATTAGACAAGGAACAAAATACATAGTTAAATCCTACTTTATTAGTTTCATCAAAGGTAGCTTACATGTAATTTCAAGGATAACCAATTCTCCCCTTCTTCTTCTCTCTCCAAATGGTGTAGTAACATTTAATGTAAGTGCATCAATAATACATTCAAGCTTTTGGATTCCTATCCACAAAATTAAGGAATTTGAAGGACAAGCATTAATAATTTTCCAAGAAGAAATGAAATAAATTGAACATGTATTCATTGATGAAATGAGATTTTTATGCCCAAAATAAGCTTAGAAATATATATAGCCATTTGCATGAGGCATTTCTTTAACATGGTAACAAAGCTTTTGGAGGTTGTTAGATTATACTTATTGGTGATCTTGGATAGCTTTCCCCCATAAATGAAATACCTCAACGTATGTTGGAAATTCATTTTGTCACTCACTTTGGTAGGCATTCAACACAATTATAACATTACACATTAATTATCACCAAGAAAGATGCATAGAAAACCATATACTATTTATAAATTTATTCACCAACGTCAAGAACGTCATCCTTCATACATCCAGAATAACAGGAATATTAATGAATGTCAACATATTTGTATGCAACTAATAAATTGGCATCAATGCATAATAAGCAAATGCTAAAATCATTAAACATTCCTATAATAATATGTAAAGTAGAACATAGCAAATAATAGATTACACTATTTAATGACACTCAAATCAAAAAAAATGTGCTTCTAGGTAAAGAATGAAATATTATGTTGACATCCAATCGATGGGTAAAAGTAGGGTTGGTTAATGGACCCATCGAAGAAATTTTTCACATTATCTACCACACCTATTCTAATCCACTTGCCTTACCCATGTATATATTTATACCTTCAACAAATATTATGGTCCCGCTTGGAATATTTTTAATCTAACACATGTTTCAATTCCACCAATTACATAAGACAATCACCACCAAATGCTTATCAAAATGGCATGGGCTATAACTATACATAAATCATAAGGTATAACTCTCCATAAAGAGAGAATAGATATTGGCAGCATTTATCTTCAAGGGTTGACCTTCACTATCATTACAAGAGTATGCTCCTTGTCTGACCTTTATATCAATCCTTCATTTTCATTTTACTATTATGCTAGAATGAAAGATAATATTTATGCTAATCTATGAAGGGTATACGAACCACCAATCAGTGTAATTATTCTTCTCATTCATTTGCAATAATTGTAGTGTTTCCCAATAAACATAAAAAATTACATTTCAAAAGAATTTTTTTGCTCTTTCCTACTCCTTGACTACTTGGCATTGATGCACACTTTATTTATATTTAGGATATTTAATTTAAGTTCAAATCAAAATTTTAACATATGTAAGATATTTAACATTATTTAATTTAAGTTTTAGTTTCTAATTTTATAAATTTTACTTTTTAATGAATTTTCATCAATAGAGAATGAATTCATCTTCCTTTGAGTGAAACTAAAATAGGTACACCTTTATCCCCTAAGTTAAACACAATAGGTTTTCAATAAAAATGTAAAGGAGTTAGTCTATGTGCCTTCCAAATTGCATATTCCATAACATAAGTAGGTATAATACAAGGAAAGGATGATGAAGCATTGGAATGTAGATCCAATACATGCTAACTTAGATGCTTCCATTACCAAGCATAAAATACTTAATATGGAGACTTCCTCAACATTGTAATATATACAAAGTATAGATACCAATAGTGCCAATGGTAATGCTACTATTGTGGATCTAATTAACCAATTAATGATGATGTTGTTGATGTGCTCAATGAAGAGAAATATGAATACAATCACTAATTTTGTTTTAATATTTAATAGCATTTATTTTTCATTATAAATTTATCGGTAGTGTTTTATGATTATTTTGTGCATACTATGTGATTAATCCATATTTATTATGATAGATTATTTATATTATTTATGAATAACCCAAGCCATATCATGTAATAGTGCTCAAATATAATAGTCCTTAAAGGCTTAAGTTGAGTCTAAAAAGTAAATTATTTTCCATTATAATTATCCGATTATAATGATATGTGGTGAAGAACTCTAAATACATTAAAATTTATTTTTATGGAATCCAATTAATATCCATCCTCTTTAGGATAGAGGTTGCATCCACATCAAAGAAACATAAATAAAAATCATAAGGATGGATATCTAAATGTAATAACATCTTCCCCATTTAGATCTTGTGGTTTAGGAGGATAAGAACTGGGTCCATTTAAAGACTCCAAATAGAATGATTGATGGCTAAGGTCCCTGATCTTAATCAATGAGCCAATAAAAGTTTCTTAGTTGAATGTATTATCTTGTTGGAATTGAAAATGTTTTATTTTAAATAAACATGCCATATTATAAAAGAAAACATTGTTACATATATTTGTAGTTTCAATAGTAACAAATCTTGATGCATAGATATATTTAAGGCAATATATTCAAATGTTATATTAAATCTATATAATTTCAACTTCATGAAATGGAAAAATATAGATTCATATCAAATATAGAAAGGTGTGAGATTTACATTAATTACATTTACCTCTTATAAATAAATTTTTTTTTTGGGATGCCAACATTCTATATAATTTAGTGATTCTATGTAATTATTTTAGGGATATGAAAAAAAATTCCATGGCATAATCATTCTATGGCTATAGCTTTGTAAACTAAGTCATTAAATATTCTGTGATTCAATGAATGTTGTTCATAAAAAGTATTCTTTGTAAAAAAATATTCCTCTCATTAAGATTTCCTATAAATTAAATACTAATTATAGAGGATATATCTTAATTTATTTTATAATAATTACATGATTGGATTGTGATTGAGGTACTTATACATTGATAAGAATTATAAGACAAGAACACCTTTGAAAATATTAATTTTGTTTTTCTTTGAGATGACATTTTCAAATAAATGAAATTTTAAACTATCTAAATCCAAATTTTCAAAACATAAAATGACATAATATAGAAGGTATGAAATCCCAAAATTAGGAGTCCCAAAGACTGGGGCCCTTCTCATAATCTGTAAGAAATAGAGATGGAAGTTATGATTAAAATGAGGGCCACACTTGGAAGCTATTGATGTGGCATGATCATCATCATGATTGATAGAGTAGTTGACATTGTGCCTACGTGATCCCATGAAAATTATACGTTGTTACAGCCACATCTATGCTCTTATTCAAGCCTTGAAACTGATGACCTGTAGATCATATACGACCAAATTACATTTACAATATAATGTATATTTTTTGGAATATTTTTTTAATTTACCATATAAAATTTCTATTAAATATGTTTATGCTTAATATGAAAATTATTGAAATTAATAGGTCCCTAAAATAAGTAGAGGTAGTTGTCTAAAAGGGAAGGCAAAGTTGAAATAAGGTATATGCCATAATCTACTTATCTCTTTCCATAATGATCATCATTAAAATTTATAACTATTAATATTGTGGGATGGTGACACACATCACATTTCTCAATTAGATAAAACATAAGAAAAAATATAATCCTTCTTTTCAATGATGTATGGAAATTAGGTTGGGAGATACTAAAAGGAAAGAAGAATAAAAAAGGCTTAAAAGGAGGATCTCCATTTCTATTTCTAATCCACCTTCCTTACCAATGTGCCTAGTTGTTGCCTTGAAACAATTATTATGGTCCCCCATGGGATATTATCTATCCAACACATTTTCCAATTCCACATATTACATAGGGAAATCACTGCCAAATGCCTATCAAAATAGCATGGGATTTAACCATACATAAATCACAAGGGATGACTCTCCATAAAGTAACAATAGATATTGGAAACATTGATCTTCAAGGGTTGACCTTCAATGAAACTTCAGTGTATGCTCCTTGTCTAACCTTTATATCAATCCTTCATTTTCATTTTACTAGTATTGTACAATGAAGGATAATATATATGTTAATCTATGAAGAGTAAAAGAAACAAGAATTAGTGTAATTCCTCTTATTTTCATTTTCAATAACTGTATTATTTATTGATAAACATAAAAAATTACATTTCCAAAGATTTTTTTCCTCTTTCCCACTCCTTGACTACTTGGCATTGATGCACATTTTATATATATTCCACTTGAAATAAAATATGCATTGGTTTGTGATTTAATTAATTTTATGATTTTAGTATGCTAATGTGCCCCACAAGAAGCTTATTTTTATCAAGGCTCATCATAATTGGATTACATTATAGGGTGATTGATTCTATTTTCCTAGTGGTGGAACTTCATTTCAAAATGATGAAAAAATATACATTGAAAAATTTCTCTTGTTTACAATTTTTTATGGTGGGATTTGTTTCTTTGATGTCTCTGGGATCTCATATTTACCATTCACTTATTATACATGAACTTACCCAACAAATGTGAGATGTAAAAAACATGATGTGTGCAACTGGCCCTAGATGTAGGCATTATCTAATAGTATTTTCCATGTTCTATGGATGCATGCCCACCAAAGAGGTGGATGAACAAATGTTGAATGTTCAAATCAATAAATCTTCTTATTTTTTGGAGTGGATACCAATCAATGTGAAACCCAGTGTTTGTGAATAATTATAATGGCCCCTTAAGTGTTTATTAATAGCCCCTTCAGTTTTGATAATGGTTCTTTCAGTGTTTAGTAATGGTTACTTTTGTTTTATATTATGTTTTACTTGGTGAAATATTCATATCACACTTAAAACAATACATACAAAGGTATTCATCTATTGGTCCCATTATTTTCTAAAATGGGCCTTTTATTTTGTATTATTAAAATTTTATTGTGTATTAATATCCTTGGGTTTTTTATTATGTCCTTTGTGTACATATTTGCATAACTTATTTACATGTTTCCATAATTTTATGCAAAAACATCAATGCCAATGCTAAAATATTATGTTGGTTTGAGAATTTGTTTGGTCAATTTCTATCCAATTATTGGTCCCTTTGGTCACAACCTTTAGCCACACTAAAAATATTAGGAAAAAATGACATGTTGATGAAAACATCATCATAAGACATTGTAAAATGTCAATTTTTCCTCAAGATGACCTTTTCAAATAGAAAAGTATGTTAAACTATCTAAATCCAAATTTTCAAAGCATGAGATAACATAATATGAAAGGTATGGGACCCCTAAATTAAAAATACCAACTACTGGGCCCTTTCCCTAATTCTTTATGGTTATAGCATCCCACCCAGATATATGTAACAAATGGAGATAGAAGTTTTGACTAAAATGATGGCCTCACCTTTCATCAGATGATGTGGTATGCTCATTGTCATGAGTGATAGATTAGTTGGTATTGTGCCTAAGTAATGCAATGTAAATTATAAATTTATATGGTCATGTCTATTCTCTCTCTCAGGCCTATAAATTGATGGCCTATAGCCTGTAAATGACCAAATTCTATTTACAGTAGATTATATATTCATAAAAATATCTATTCATTTAAATATATAACTAGCAGTTGCCCCAAAGGTGTAAATTGTGTTGGAGGTGTTACATATTTAATTTTTGTGGTTTTATTTCGTAAATATTTTCTTTTTATTTATGGATTATATTAATTTTCAAGTGTATGATTTGGGTACTTCCTGTTACATTAGAATTAAACCTATCAACTCTCCTTACCCGTTGGGAACAATCGTCAATTGACCACATTTTTCTTTATCGATGGATCATCAACCATGACATTGACATTGTATCATGAGTAATCGCCCCTTATCCATCTATGTGGCATACACTTTTTAAAAGGTTTGGTACAACAAAAATAAAAATATTAACTCCATAGCCTTAATGCATTACTCCTACATCAACATCCATTATTTTCAAAATCAGATAGAAAATAGTTAATAAAAGATGCCACCATTACCTCGAAGTAGGGGAGATTTCAGTAAAACTCTTGCTAATAAGAGATGTCAGGTTGTAGAAGCTCAACCAGCCGAACCCAAGAAATAATCTTAGATATTCCACCTCTTTTATAATCTATGGGAAAAAAATGTTTAATAGAAATGTTGAGATGGGGAGGCCATGAAAATCTTAAGGAAATCCCATGGCTCACCAATCTTGAATAATATTGACCACTTCAACTACGCAAATAAAATTCAACCAAAAAAAACTTCACTAAAACTTTAGAAAGTTTCTTCCACATTTTAAATCTTATTACACTACACCAATGTGGAAATACATATAAATTATTCCATCACCTATAGAAAGACTGCAAGGAGGGGAACATGTTTTAAGTCAATCATCTAACAGTAATTCAAAGTGGTATAAATATTTTAATCCTTCTCATGTGAATATGCCAATTTTAAACTATATTAAATGCATGCAAAAGGCTTCCTTTATCTAAGAGGAGTAACCGAATGGAGGTTAATTCATTGCCAGATATAAATATTATATTCTAAATTAATTAAATAAATATCTACTAAATTGAGTTCAAAATTAAAAAATATAGTATTTGAAATTAAATTAATTAGATATACACTTAATTAAATAAATAAATTAGATATTTAATAGATTAATTAAATTATATGTGTACTAAATTGAGTTTAAAGTCACAGACTGAGTTTAAAGTCACAAAATACTATAAAGTAGTTTTGAATAGGGAAAAAAATTAGAAGAAAACTTTAAATTAATTAATAGTCTACTTTAGGTGAGACAGGGTTGATAAAGTAGTTTGTAACATAAGTAATGAACAAAAACCAAACCAAAAATACAAGCACATATTTCTATATTCTAACACAGGGAATAAACACACACACACACACACACACACACACACACACACACACACACACACACACACACACACACACACACACACACACACACACAACAACAACAACAACAAAAACCAAAATGAAACCTAGGATTATAAAGCTAAGAACATTTATCCATTAAGTACATTGTGGCAAGTAAGTTTGAAACCGACACATCACCTTAGCAAAGAATTTGACATAATTAAGTTGTAGAGTGGGCAGGGTATGCATGAGACATCTAAGTGAGCTAATCAAAGAAATGATAGTTAAAATCACTTGTAACTACAATAAATGACAAAAATGGTATTTCTATTATGGGCATTTTCTCCAATCCTCTCTAAATCCTATAAATTCAAGTATGCAATGGTTACTAACCCTCTATAACGTGCAGCGATGTTGGTGTATTGAATCATTAAAAAATAACATGTGGATAAGTAATGGATCAATAATGGTGTCTGAGGTTATGAAAAATATAAATGGGCATGTGGTATTCATGAAAATATTTCCAGTTACATAATTTCTAGGCACACATGTAAAGCAACATTAAAAACAAAAAAAATATTGATCGCTTCAAAGAAATTTATATTGAATATACTAACAACATTACACTAAAAGTGATTTGTCTGATTGTTTTATACATAAAATACATATTTTAAATTTAAAAAACATAAAATAATTGAATGAATTTGTTTATCCTTACCTACACTCCTTTTTAGACTTCCTTCTGTATAAATGCTAGAAAATGAAGCATTCACCCTTTCTATGTTTTGGGGTGTGGATATTTGCATAAAAAAAAATCCCCAAAAACTTACATTTAATCAAACCCAAAGCTTTTTTTCAACTTTTATTTTTTTTATTACAATTTCCATAGACCATGAGTCAAATAAGAGTCAATCATGTTCGTAACAATATTGGACTAAAATGAAGTGGAGACTAAATGCAACAACACGTAGACGACATTGAGATAAATGTGTGATACCATGGCATAAACACATGTTATGATAGACCCTTACCACATGATTTCCCCTAACCATAATCTCATTAACTTCCCTCCATCTAACTACATAGTTGGCCACATAAACCAGGGTTATAAACTACTGAGCATCAAAACAAACTAGGGTTGTAAACTACTGAGCATGCAGGAAACCATGAGATGAATATTCCCTCTTCATTTCTCCATAGTAATAAATATATAGTATGCTATTTATTTTGTACATGTCATTACATAAAATTATGGATATATATTAAACATAAAATTATAAACATGTCCTTAAGTAAAATTATGGATATATATTAAACATAAAATTCTCAATATGTTTCTAATTTAAAAAGCCAAATCCTCAATATTTACCAATTAACCAATGCATGTAGGATACTCTTTATAATTCAATCCAACCTGTCCCTGAATATATGAGCAATCCATCACTTTCTCCATGTCATCTAGCCTGATGACATCATGGTTAGCATATCTCCTTATCTACACATAGAATTCCCCAACTCGGTAATGTTTTTTTACACAAAGGAACCACCAAAACATTCAAGAATTAATTGAATTATGTGAACTCATAAAATCAAGAATTAGGGAAATCAAACAATGCTACAATATTTATTTTAGAACTAAAAAACTCATAAAAACAACCTTCTAAAAAATACATAATATATGGATACAAAATCCTAACAAGAAAATAATTTTGTTTTGGGTAATCTGCTATTGCAATAAATCGCATATGAGTTATGTTTGATTAAACTATGATGTTATTTACATAGGTTTCCCTAAAATTGATGTCTTGAAGATGATAAATATTAGCTAAGATAAAATATATGATTTCCTTTTTAAGAATATTGTTTAAAAAGAGTATAAACGTAGTCGATATTTTCAAGATGAAAAAAATTAGACAAAATTAAAGCCACTAGAAAAATTATTTTTTCTCTTAAAAGAGTTAGTGATAAAAATGAATAGTTCATGATTTGAAGATTACAAACAGTGGAAAATCTATATCGAAAATAATTTATTCCATAAGGTATAATAATTTTGAGATTAAGAAATTCTCCAATAGAGGATATGGTCTAGTTATGTTTATCATTAAGTTAAATAAAATATATATGTAGAGAGAGACTGTTGTCATGAGACTCAAACATAATGCATTAAAGATAGAACCTGGGTAACCAAAAAAATTGACGAGTAGATAGATGAGGGATGACAGAAGAATGGTCCAGTACAGTCCCAGATGATAATCTACCACCAAAGCTCCTAGCTTCCCATTTTCTTTATGCATCTTGAAATTTTTTCCATACAATCCATCCTCATCCTCCAACCAAACCAGAGAGGGTTTAATTTCTGGAAACACTGGAATGATTGTAGCATTGGATTTGAGGATCAAATGGAGCTCCTCCAAACACCACTCCGACTATGCATAGATTTTCTAGAAAATCACAATGTGAAATGAAGTTGTGCGTATTGCATTTTTTTATTGATTTAACTATGTTGTCCCCAAGTTCAATGAAGTTCTTGTCAAATAAATTTTTGAGTTTTTTATCCTTGTTTTTAAGATAAGGATAAATGAGGCTTGCTACACATTCCTTTGTATCCATTCCAAGGTGATTTATAACCATGTTGAAAGCAATTTTGTGAATAGAATTATTGAAAAAAGCATTGCCATGAGAATTCAGTCATCCCTCAACATATAAGAAATGATTAGTGATGAGAAATGTGCTATTAAAGGAATGAGTGGAGAATTAAATACTACATAGTTAACCCCAAAAAAATGTTATATAAAATCAAAATCACACACTAGATCATTGGGAAAATGAATACATTAGCATAACCAAAAATTAAAAAAACTTTGACTAATTCTGACATACCACTAACAATTACACAGAACATGGTACCCAACATCATGCTCACCAACATTCCTCTAAATGTGGTTTGCTTTGACCAGGGAAGCATGCTTTTGCTTTCAAACAGTTGTTCCATACTCAAATCCTTTGCATCTTCTTCATTTTGCTCCATCTCCACCAATGCAGGATCATGGAACTCTTTCTCACCATTCT
The DNA here is from genome assembly GCA_037957365.1 of Torreya grandis. Lineage (NCBI taxonomy): Eukaryota > Viridiplantae > Streptophyta > Pinopsida > Cupressales > Taxaceae > Torreya > Torreya grandis. The sequence continues at coordinate 3,682,370 of JARHVA010001113.1, forward strand.
TGGGCCGTTTAACCAGCCCAACTCGACCCGTTTCTAATTCCCTTAGATTACAATCAGAGACAGCCATCTCCACCACCCTATCTATTCATTGCAAACATCCTCTTGCAAAATATAAGAAATGATTAATGATGAGAAATGTGCCAATTAAAGAATAAGTGGAGAATTAAATTCTACATAGTTCACCCCAAAAAACTGTTATATAAAATCAAAATCACACATTAGATAATTGGAAAAATGAATACATAGCATAACCAGAAATTAAAAACCTTCAACTAATTCTAACATACCACTGACAATTACACAAAACATGATACCCAACATCATGCTCACCAACATTCCTCTAAATGTGGTTTGGTCCGAACAGGGAAGCATGCTTTTGCTCTCAAACAATTGTTCCATACTCAAAACCTTTGCGTCTTCTCCATTTTGCTCCATCTCCACCCATGCATGATCATGGAACTCTTTCTCACCATTCTTGGGTCGCTTAACCAGCCCTCCTTGACTTGTTTCTAATTCCCCTAGATTACAAACAGAGACATCCATATCCACCACCCTATCTATTCACTGCAAACAACAGTTTAATGAGATCATGAATTTAATATTTTTATAACCAGACAATGATATTTCTCAGCTAGGTTGGTGAGGAGAGGACGATCCCTGTTGCAATGGTCAAATGCCATAGCGCAAATACCTGTTGTGATGGGCCCTTGACACATCTCTGTCTCCAATAGCAGGTTCCCTGCCTTCCCCAGTAGAAACTAGGGCAGTAAACCGTCATGAGACGTGTCCGCATTTATCCATGTTTGAATGGGCAAAACAACGTCTTTTTTTTCCATCTCATATAAGACGAATATAAAAGCTTAGCCCCACCATATAAATCTCCGGCCAAAAATATAAATAATGCTTTATGACAAGAGAGACGGTGCTAATATGAATATTATTGTAATTGACAGGTCCCTAAAACGGGTAGAGGAAGCCGCAGTCTGCCCATCTTTTTCCATCACTATCAGCATTAAGGATTAATATTGTGAGATGGTGGCAGGCATCACATTTGTCAGTTTGGCAAAACATAATCTTGTATATATATATTAATATCGTTTTCTAAAAATATAATCCATCTTTTCAATTATAGATGAAAATTATTAGAAAATAGAGTTAATTTCTCCCGGATAAAACTAGTTTTTTCTAAACAGCTGTTTGCATGTTGATAGCTGTCCGTTAGTATTTTTTTGGTAATAATATTTCTAGTTTCTTTTAATAGTTTGTATGCTCTGCATTTTGGGAAAAATCCTCTTTAAAACAGAGGCTCTTGTATTGATTTTATGATGTAAGAAAAAGTACTATCTATAGTGACTGGTGTGTGTATATAGTCCTAGTCTAGTACTGGATCACATAACACATTTCTCAGTATTGTGGAATAGATCCCATCCACTTTACAGCTTGAGCAAATTAAAGAGTAAAATGGAATGGTTAGGCTGTTCTAAATTGTTGGCCTGAGTGGCCTTGATATGGATAATTCCAGTGATATTGTCATCTTCTGATAGATAATTTAGTGCTTGGCTGAAAGGTAAATGTAAATGTGGGGGTGATGAGCTTGAATTTGACGCATAGATCAGAGCCAGGTGCAGACTCGGGCTTTTCTAAGTGATTGCACTATGCAGTGGATCGAAGTAAGAAATGATTGGGGAAAATAGAGGCACTTGTGAAGCAACAGGTAAGCATGTCTAAGTCCAAATCTATACAACTAGACCTTGAGACGCCAGTTCAGGTGGAAGATGGAGAATTTTTGATGAAATTTGGAGTGGGAACGCTCTCTGTGAGCTTTGAAGCCATTGTGGACACGGGAAGACATCTGATATGGACCTAGTGCAAGTCTTGCTAGCACTGCTTCAAGCAACTTACACCAATCTTTGACCCCTCCAAATCCTCCAGATATTCCACAGTTCCTTGCAGTGATTCTCTTTGCTGTTGAAAAGTGATGCTGAAGTGCAGTTCACTCAATGCTATTTTTAGACTATTAGTGTAAATTTAGTTTGCATGAACAGTTTTTATGGAGCTAAATTTAGATAGTTAATTTTTAGTTAATATTTTTTTAAGAAAAAATAAAGCCTTAGAAAGGCTAGAGTTAGTTTTTAGTTGATATTACATGGAAATTATTATTTACATAAATTTAAAATATTTTATTCAATAATTAGAAAAGCATGTTCACATGCAATTCTATTAAGGTGTTGAGGACTCTCACACCAAGGTGGAACCATGTTACCATAATCATAGAAGAAAGCAAGAATTTGTCTACCCTTCAGTTTGATCATCTAGTTGGATCTTTGATGTCTCATGAAGAAAGATTGAGAGATTCATTTGGGGAAAGTGATGAGAAAGCTTTTTCCTCCAAATTATAAATCACAAAGAATGAAGATGCCAATAGTAGCATCAAAAGTAATCAAGGCCAAGGTAGAGGTCAAAATCAGATTTACTCAAGAGGAAATAGAGGTAGAGGTGGTTTTTGAGGAAGAGGTGGTTTCAGAGGAAGAGGTAGAGGCTGATTTGATAAAAGAAATATCTAGTGTTATCATTATAATAGGTATGACCATTTTAATTATGAGTGTAGATTAAAATAAGGTAATAATGATAAAAGCGTTCATTATGCTCAAGAAGGTGATGAGAATCCTCCTGATAATTTATTTTTATCTTATGACAAAGCTGAAAATGTTTCTAAAGATGTTTGGTATTTAGATTCAGGATGTTCTAACCACATGTCAGGGAATGAAAAACTTTTTTCTATAATGGATTAAAGTTTTAAATCCAAGATTGATGACAAATCATTGGAGGTTGCTGCAAAAGGAGCTATGTAATTCCATACAAAAGAAGATATGAAGAGTGTTAAAGACATTTATTACACTCCAAAGTTAAAGCATAATTTTTTCAGTGTTGGACAATTATGTGAGAAGAATTATAAAGTTGTATTTGAAAATCAACAACGTATAATTTATGATAAGAATCAAAGAAATAGGGTGGTAACAGTTGTGCCTATGACAAAGAATAGGATTTTCCCATTGAAGTTTGGTGAACATAACAAGAACCTTGTCAATATGGCATATGAGGATATAAGTTGGTTGTGGCATCTTAGGTATGGGCATTTAAATTTTTATAGTTTGAAGATTCTAACATCAAAACTATTAGTTTCTATTTTGCCTAAGGTTGAAGAGCACAAGGAAGTTTGTGAAGGATGTGCTAAAGGAAAACATGCAAGAGATAAATTTCCAAAAGGCAACGCATGGAGGGCTCATTATCCACTCCAGTTAGTTCATTCAAACATTTGTGGTCCTATGCAGACAAAGAGTCTAGATAAGTCATCATATTTCATTACTTTTATTGATGATTACTCACGACAGTGTTGGGTTTATTTTTTGAAGACCAAAGGTGAAGCTCTTGAGACATTCAAGAGGTTTAGAGCCCTTGTATAAAATGACAAAGGGTGCAAAATCAAATACTTAAGGACTGATCGTGGAGGAGAATATTGTTCAAAATCCTTTCAAGGTTATTGTGATATGCATGACATTAGAAGAAAATTCACCACTGCATACACACCTCAACAAAATGGTGTAGCTGAAAGGAAGAATCGTAAAGTGGTGGAGATGGCATGAAACATGCTACAAACAAAGCGATTAAGCAATTCTTTTTGGGGAGATGCAGTTGTTACAACAATATATATTCTAAATCGAAGTCCCACTAGTGCACTTGATAATATGACTCCGTATGAAGCCTGGTATGAGAAAAATCCAAATGTTAATTATTTTAAAGTTTTTGGTTGCTTATCCTATGTTCATGTTCCTGATCAAAAGAGGCAAAAATTAGATCCCAAAAGTGAGTCATGTATTTTTGTTAGATATAGTAAGGAAAGTAAGGCTTACAAATTATATAATCCTCTCACTAATAGGCTTATTGTGTCAAAAGATGTGATTTTTTATGAAGGGGGAGTTTATGGTCATCAAAAAGGCCATATGGAGAAGTCAAAATCTATTTTAAATGAAATTATTATGGATGATATTGATCATGGGCAGCCCACTAATATTTCTATTCCAAGTGCTACAAATCCACCAAGTAACCCCTCATCTAGTTGTTCAATTCTAAGTATAAGTCCAGATTCATGTCCTAGTTCTACAAGGAAGGTAAGAAGATTGAGTGACATTTATCAAAGGAGTTAAAATCAAGCACATGAAGAAAATACAAGAGGTGAGACACTGAATTTTGCTTTACTTACCAAGGCTGATTTTGAACCATCATGTTTTGAAGATGCATATACTAATGAAGTTTGGATGCAAGAAATGCAAGAAGAGATGGATTTTGTTCATAGGAATGACACTTGGGAGCTTACAAAGCTTCCACATGACAAGAAGAAGATTGGCACCAAATGGGTCTACAAGACTAAGTGTAACAGTGATGGAAGTGTTAAAAGGCATAAGGTGAGATTAGTTGCTAAAGGCTTCACACAGAAGTATTGCATTGATTGTGAAGAGACATTTGTACTAGTAGCAAGACAAGAGACCATTAGAATGTTGATTTCATTAACAACTCAAAAGGATTGGAGCATCCATCATATGGATGTGAAAAGTGCCTTCTTGAATGGGTACTTAGAAGAAGTGTAAGTGGAAAAGCCACAAGGTTTTGAAGTGCAAGGAAAAGAAAATCATGTCTACAAGTTAAAGAAGGCTTTGTATGTGGAAATAACTAGCTAGAAAAAAAATGGATGGATGAGCTCTGAAACTAATCACCAAGCTAGGGTAGTCATGCTAATCACCAAGATGGAGGTTACGCTACTGGCAAACAACTTATTTATGGTTACTTTCATTTGCTTGGCTAGCAAAAATAGGGTTTTTGAAGGCGGGCCATACTTTTATAATCAAGTTGGACTTTTTGTGAAACCATGGTATGCTAATTTTAACCCTACTGAGGAATTACCGAATAGGGTCCCAGTGTGGGTTCACCTTCCCAGAATACTGATTGAATGCTGTCGAGAAGATGTTCAGCAAATGATAGCTTCTATGCTAGGAAAGCTAGTGGGGTCATCTTCACAAACCTTAGGTAAGAAAGTAATGACATTTGCTTGAATTTGTGTGGAAATTGACTTAAGCAGACCTTTGCCAGATGTGCTGGAGATGTGTGCGGGCTCATACTCCTGGGTACAACAATTAGACTATGAGGCCCTCCCCTTTAGATGCCACCTTTGTCATGAGTATGGACACCTAGTGAGAAGGTGCTTGAAGGCTAAACTGGACTAACAACAACCTTCACCCCTGCCTCCACCAAGCAGTGCCACAGCTGCTGACAAAGGGAAGAAGGGTGGTGCTAGTGTAGGTAAGGACCCTAAGGGTTTTTTGTAGGTTAAGGCCCAGAGTAGAGTCAAAGGTCATTAGAGGTCCTTAATGGAGTGACAAGAGGAGGATTCATTTAATAGGTTCAAGATATTAGATGAATTGGGCCAATAGGAGGTTAACTCAGGATTAATTAGTGGAGAGCTACTGGTGGGGGAGCCTATAACGGCTGGTAATTCTTCCATTTCTCACATAACGCATCCACAGGAAGCTACCTTACCTATGAACTTAGATGGGTAGGTGGGAGAGCAGAATTCAGTTAAACCAATTGATGATCCAGTTTAGGGAGCAGAGGTTGGGGATAGCCCAACACAGACAGGGGCTTTAGAGGCGGATAAGTGAGGCAAGGCTCCTCCTTACCTGGGAATTCTTCAGAAGGAGGGAAAGAAGGGAGCTTCAGAGAAAAGTGTGAAATTGGGGTAGAAGAAGGACATGGAGAGGATAAATATGATTAGGGAAAATTTGGTTGAGTCTGGGTCGGTCAAGACCTTAGATGCCCACTTCTTGCCTCCTTCGAAATGATTATGATCTCTTAGAATGTTAGGGACTTGAATAGTGGCCTTAGACAAAAATATGTTCAGGAATTAGTCAGGAATCACTATCTAGATATTCTCTTTCTTCAAGAAACCAAGGTTTTAGTGGAGTACATGATGGGTATTGCACCTAAGCTTTGGAGGCAAGGTTTATGCCAATGCATTGGGGCCCAGGGGGCAGAGGGTGGTGTGGCTTGTCTCTGGAATCCACGTAAGGTTCAATCAGTGTCTTGGATTGCCTTAAGATCTTTGTTATCTATGGTCTCCTTATGCACAAAATTAGGGGAGTATGTTATTCTATCAAATGTCTATGCCCCCACTAATTTTCAAGGTAAGCTTCTTTTTTGGAATAACATATAGCTGGTTTGCAATGATTTTCCTTACCTACCGTGGATCATGGCTAGAGATTTTAATGCAATTCTAGACCTTTCAAAAAAGAGGGGAGGTAATGCTAGATTGGAGCTGTCTTCTATTTTGCTTAGAGACAAGATTTCAAAACTCAACCTGGTGGATATCAAACTAAGTAATGGTCGGCTCACTTGGAACAATAGAAGGATGGGAGACAGCTGCATTGCTGAGTGCATTGACTGATTTATGACTTCCTATTTTCGGGTGGGCAGCTTGTGGTCTTTGAGCTTTGAGATTTTAGACTAGAGGGGCTTGGATCACTAGCCCATTAAGCTTACCACCTCTTCTACTCGATGTCATCAGAATCCACCTTTCAATTTTTGACTTATGTGGCTAAGAGACTAGGACCTGTTTGGACGAGTTGCTGATTGGTGGAGAGTAGGGAGACCTGCGGCTAGTACTACAATGTATGTTTTCACTAAGCTACTCTAATTCATTAAATACCAGCTCTAATGGTGGAACAAGTAGAGCTTTGGGAACATCTTTCAGGAGAAAAAGGAGGCACAAATGGAGCTGAATGACAATACTAAATTGATTAGGGAGGAAGGACTATCTAAGTTTTTGCTGAAGGAGGAAGCGAGGGCTATCAAGACTTTGGAGGAATGGGAGTTTAGAGAGGAAATATTCTGAAAGCAGAAGGCTAGGATTGAATGGCTATAAGAGGGGGACAAGAACATTGCTTTCTTCTTCAATTCGGTTAGGGCTAGACAACATGGTAATGCGATCACTTCTTTGGTGACGAATAGGGGAGAGGTGGTCTCTTCGACAAGAGATATCTATAATGAGGCTGGTCAGTATTTTAGTTCTTTTTTCAAAGAAGATGGGCAGAGGGATGTGGTTGCAGAGGATTTGATATTATCTTGTATTCCTTTTATTGTTTCACAGGATGTAAAAGAGCAGTTGATGAGACCAATAACTTTGGAAGAACTAAAGAAGATTGTTTTTTGATGAAGGGAAAGGCTCCAGGTCCAGACAGCTTCCTGATTGAGTTTTATTAGGAATTTTGGGAGATTATAAAAGATGATTTACTGGCTGTGGTTCAAGAATCCTAGAATAACAAGCAAATGCTTTTGGCCCTAAATTCTACTTTCCTAGCCCTTATCCCCAAGGGGGAAGGGGCTGCTCACTTAGGTCAACTTTGCCCCATCTCCCTTTGTAATGTAATTTATAAAATTATATCAAAGTTGATTGTCGAAAGGGTAAAGAAGTGGTTGGCGGTGTTGATCTGAGAGGAGCAAAGCAGCTATGTGGAAGGCTGATAGATTTTGGATGGGATTGTGGTGGCTATAGAGGCTATCCATTCCATGACCAAGTCTAGGGAGAAGGCTATGTTTATCAAACTGGACATGTCCAAGGCATATGACAGTGTGTGATGGTCCTTTATCCAAAAGGTTTTGGGTGCTTTTGGTTTTGAGGAAGATTGGATTAGGTGGGTTATGAGCTATGTAACTTCGACTTCATTCTCTATTCTAGTTAATGGGGAACATTCTAATATTTTTGGTCCCTCGCGTGGTTTGCGGCAAGGAGACCCTTTATCTCCCTACCTATTTCTTCTCTTGGCATAGGGTCTAAGTCGGCTGATAAGAAGGAATACCACGGATGGCATTATCCAGGGCTAGAGATGGGGAGGTGGTCTTCCTATTCTTTCTCACCTATAGTTTGTGGATGATGTGGCTTTGATGGGCATGGCTACCATAAGGGAGGCAGGTAATATTCGTAGTAGCCTGGATGCTTACCTAGCTGCCTCGAGACAGGTTATTAACGAGGATAAGTCTTCCATTTTTTTCTTCAACACGCCTCCAGCCATTCAACAGAGAGTGGATGATATTATTTGGTTTCAAATTAGAAGCCTCTCATTACTATATCTTGGGATCCCTATATCTTCAGGGAGACAGTCCAAGGAATCATGATAGGTGATTCTGAATAAATTTAGGGCCAAGGTGAATCATTCGACTCATAGGTGGTTGTCCTTTATTGGCTGGGTCCAATTGATTTAGTCGGTGGTGCAGGCCCTTCCTCTCTATAGGTGCATGCTACAGGTGGCACCTGGAAGCTTTGTTAAGGACCTTGATTTCCTGGAAAGATAGTTCTTATGGGCTAGTAACCTGTCTTTGATGAAGTGGAGTCTCATCAGATGGGAGGTTGTTTGTAGCCTGAAAAGGTTTGGCGGCCTAGGGCTTAGACAGTCTATGCTTGCAGGTATGACCCTAGCAACCAAGTTGTACTAGAGATGGTGTGTTGAACAAGACCGGGTCTGGGCCAAAATCTTGTCTCATAAGTATCTTTCTGGGATCCCCCTGAAGGATCTCCCAAGGTATAGTTTGTCAGGGAACAGTTTGGTGATTTGGGATACTCTTAAGAAAGGAGCTGCTCTGATCAAGAGAGGTCTTTTCTAGATTTTCAAGGGGGATGGAGGTGCAATTATGGTATGAATCTTGGGATGGCTATCCCCCCATAGTTACTCAGTACCCTCATTTGTATGCACTTTCACAGAGATTTAGTGAAGCCATGTGGAATAAGGTAAACAACTATAAAACCTTCCTTCTTCATGGCCAGTTGATGGAAGTGAGATGGAAGCTTCCTGAGGAGTGGCCGATTATGGGTATGGAGGTGGAGTGTGTGGAGCTGTACTTCATACTTGCTGGTCACAATTACTACACTCTCAAGGGAGTCGACGTGCTGGCTTGGTCCCCTAACCCCAAAGGGAAATATACTATTTCATTTGGTTACCAAGAGTTAGTTGTGCAATAATTTACAGAGGGGAGGGAGGTTCCTTGGTGGAAAAGAGTTTGGAGTAGCTTCTTATGGCCGAAGTGCAATTGCTTTAAATGGACTTTGGCCTAGAATTGTTCCCTGACTTGGGAGAACATTCGTAAGAGGGGCTTTATTGGTCCTTCACATTGTGTTCTATGTGGTGGTGAAGAGGAGGACTCGCCACATCTATTTTTTAGCTACCATTTCACTTTCCAATTATGGAATGCCTAGTGGGGTGTGTGGAGGTGTCAGTGTGTGCACACCTCCTCCCTTGCTGATTTATGGTTGAAATTGGGTAGAACGCCCTCTGTTGCTCATTTCTTGCAAGATGCCTGGTATGCTAGACCTATTTTTTTGCTATGGCAAGGCTGGTTGGAAAGAAACCACAAAATTTTTAATGATGTAAAATTGGGAGTTCAATAGGTTTGGAGTCAAATTATAAGAATGGTTTAGGAAACTATAGAAGCTAAGAGTGAGGTCATTTTGCCTCTGGCAAAGGGGGACACCGAGTTTGTTGACATGTTCGGTATAAAGGGTATTTCTCCAGCCTCTGCTTGTGTTAGGAGAGGTGGAGGTGGAAAGTGGAGAATTTAGAGGAGTGGGAAATGGATGCCCCCTCCTGAGGGTATTCTAAAAGTTAACACCGATAGCTCCTCCAAGGGTAACCCTGACCCAGCTAGAATTGGTGGGATTGGTAGAGACTCCTCTGGATCTGTAGTTTTTATTTTCTTGACTCATATGGGGCAGCAGATAGTTAACAAGATGGAGGGACTAACTATTTTGTATGCCTTGAGGAGAGCTTATGAGTTAGGATGGAGACAGGTGATATGTGAAGCTGACTCACAAATCATGATCATTATAATCCTTGAGAGGAAGATTACAGATGTGAGCTGGCAACTTTCTTTGGTAGTGTAGCAAATATTATAGATTAGTTCACTCATGAATTCAATGTCTTTTGTCCACATTCTGAGGGAATGGATCAGGGTGGCTGATTGCCTAGCCAAGTGGGCATCAGAGGATAAGGAGGGTCGGAAGGTGGATGGTTGGGCGCAGTTGCCCAAGGAGGTAAGTCAGAATATGGAGAGGATTCTGAGTGACGACAGTACTGTTATAGGTGTGTGATGGATTTTGTTAGCCTTTTTCTAGTTTTATCTTTATTTTTCTAGGGCTTCTGCCTTTTGTTGCTTTGTACTATGGTTTTATGAGTTTAATAAAGTTTTTACCCCCCCCCCCTGTCCCATTTTTTTTTAAAAAAAAAGGCTTTGTATGGCCTCAAACAAGCACCAAGAGCATGGTATGCTAGGATTGATGGATATTTTCAAGAGAATGGATTTCAAAGAAGTAAGAGTGAACCTACCCTTTACTACAAACAAGAATGTAATGAGTTTTTATGTTGATGATTTGTTGTATATGGGTAGCAGTTCTATGATGAAGGATGAATTCAAAGTTTCTATGATGAATGAATTTGAGATGAAAGATTTAGGCCTCATGAAATATTTTTTAGGAATATAGGTTTATCAAAGGGAGAATAAAATTTTTATTTCTCAAACAAAGTATGCTAAAGATATTTTGAATAAATTTTATATGGTTGATTGTAAACTAGTCTCCACTCTCGTTGCTCATGGAGTTGTGTTGTGTAGAGATTATGGTGCTAAAAGAGTTGATGAGACAACCTATAGAATTATTATTTGAAGTTTAATGTTTCTAACTCATACAAGACCTGATATTGCTTATTCAGTTTCACTTGTTTCAAGGTACATGGCAGAGCCATCATAAATACATATAAAGGCAGCCAAGAGAATTTTGAGGTATGTGAAAGGCACACTAGATTTTGGTATTCATTATTACACTTCTAAAAGGTTCAATCTTGTTGGTTTTAGTGATTATGATTGTGGAGGTAGTTTGGATGATCGAAAGTCAACATCTAGGAAATGTTTTTCTTTTGGTTCTAGTTTGATTACTTGGACCTCAAAGAAGCAAAGTATAGTTGCCCTTTCTTCTACAGAAGCAAAGTATGTTGCAATCACTTCAACAGGTACACAAGTATTATGGCTTAGAAAACTTCTTGAAGAAATTGGAGAGATTCAAGTTCAGTCTATAGTTATTTTTTGTGATACCATTAGTGTTATTAAATTGGCCAAGAATCCAGTCCATCACAACAGGACAAATTTTTTTGATTTAAAGCATCATTTTATCCGAGATTTAGTGCAGATGAAGGTAATAGATTTGAAATACATCAACACTAAAGAATAGTTGGAAAATATCTTCACAAAAGTAGTTGCAATAGATTATTTTTTGACACTCAGATCAAATTATGAGCCCACTTAGCATCAAGGGGGAGTATGTTTAAAAGTCATGCTAAAGTGTTGTTCACTCAATGCTATTTTTAGACTATTAGTGTAAATTTAGTTTGCATGAATAGTTTTTTTGGAGCTAAATTTAGACAGTTAGTTAATTTTTAATTAATATATATTTTAAGAAAAAGTAGAGCCTTAGAAAGGCTAGAGTTAGTTTCTAGTTGATATTACATGCAAATTATTATTTAGATAAATTTAAAATATTTTATTGAATAATTAGAAAAGCATGTTCACATGCAATTCTATTAATACATTGTAATTGATCTTTATTTTCAAGAAGAAGGAGAATGATTCCAATTTTTTGAAGAATTATTTTTTATTTTGGTAATTCTTATTTCTTTTGTATTATGAATATTGCATATATTTGGCTATGATTTAATTTTATTTAAAATTCTATATTTGCTATGCTTTGGGAAATGCACAAATAGGATGCAATCCAGATTATAGCTTTTTGTATAAGTATGGTGATCGTTCCTTTACCAGCAGTGTGCTGGATAATGAGACATTATCAATAGTGAGTGGAAATAAGGTTGCATGCATTAGTTTTGGATGCAGACATGGTAATGAGGGATAAGGATTCTCTGAAGGTGGATGTCTCATGGGATTAGGAAGAGGTTCTCTCTCTACCTCATCTCACAAATGGGCTCAAGGTTGAATATAAATTCTCTTATTGTCTATTATCCATCACCGATTCTTCTTCACAAACCAGCCCTCTCTTTTTTGAGTAGGTTGCTTCCTTGAGTGGAGCTAAGTCTTTCCCTCTCATTAAGAGTAGAGTCTTTCCCACTTTCTGGTACATTCCCATTATAGGAATCACCCTAAATGGAAAACCCATAGAAATTCCTACTAGAACTTTTGATCTACAATCAAATGAGAATGGAGGCATGATCATTGACTCTGGAACAACCATTACAATTCTGAATGATGCTTCCTACTCTCCTCTCAAAGAAGCCATTCAATCAGCCAATGATCTTACTCTTGTAGATAGCTCTTCAGTGATGTTGGATGTGTGTTACCAAACATTAGGTAAGGTCACATTTCCTTCCCTTACATTCAAATTCAAAGGTGGCATGGATTATGAGCTTCCAACACAAAATTTATTCATTCAAGTATCTAATAATCTTTTGTGCCTAGCCATGTTGGGTGAACCCTCCAATAATTTTCCTTCAATATTTCATATAACAACAAAATTTCCACATCCTTTATAATGAAGCCCAAAACATGCTCTCTTTCTATCCCACTAATTGTGATTCTATTTGAATCTTCTTTCATGTAATTCCCATACCATGTTATATGTCATTGTATTTCCTACTTAATATACAAATTCTCTAATTTTAGTATTTACATCTCTTATTTAGTCTTAAGAAACAATAACTTCCACAATAATTTAAAAGAACTCAATAGTTAATGTTTCTTGTGTTGTTTTATAACCAAAGATCACATTGGAAACCATGCAAAATTCAAATAAAATTTCAAAAAAAAATTAACCCTTGACACTTGAAAAGAAAGGGAGTATATTTTATAATACTAAAAAATTCCAAAGTGAATCTGAGTATTTAGGGACAATGTTTGTGGATTTGTTTAAAAATAATAACTTACATAAGAACTCAATACTTAATCTTTCTTGTGTTGTTTTATAACCCAGGATCACACTAAAAACCATGTAAAATTCAGATAAAATTTCAAAGAGAAATTAAACCTGACACTTTGAAAAGAAAGGAAGTGTTTTTTATCATACTAAAAAATTTGAAAGTGAATCTGAATATTTAGGGAACGTGTTTGTGGATTTGTTTAATAAAATATTCTTAATGATTTAAAAAGTAATTTACATTCTCAGAATTTTTTAAAAATGCTTATTGTACACTAGCCTTCGCATAAAGATGAACCTATTAAAAGTAAAGAAGTAAAAATTAATTTTTTTTAAAGAGATAAAGAAGGAAAATGATATTTAGTCTAATGGTAGCATTAATTTAAAGTGAAGTTATAATTATGGTAAATTGATATTATGTTGTTTGGACTACCAAAAGTTCATGTCTTTTAACTTTTATTTTTTATTTAATAGAAGCAAGTTAGTTTTTATTAGAATAATAAATAATTTACTATTATCCTTTTTCTCCTTTTTTTTTAGTGTTTTATATAAAACTCATATGCAAGGAAATTTTTTAGAGGGATACCTTTGTCCCCATATGATTGTGCTTCATTATCCATTAGGAAATAGTCAACATTCCCTAAAGTTATTCCCATCTAGCACTTATCCAAAGCCCACTTAAAAAACTAATTACACATTGAGGAATACATCCACATCTTTTCTTATAAAATATAAAAGGAACAAATTTAAAAAAAGATTAAATACTTCAAAGGTGGTGTGGATTATGAGCTTCCCGCACAAAATATTTTCATTCAAGTATCTGACAATCTCTTGTGCCTAGCCATGCTAGGTGAACCTTTGGTAGTTTTCCTTCAATTTTTGTTAACATGCAACAAAAAAGTTTCCACATCCTTTACACCGATGCCAAAAACATGCTCTCTTTCAATCCCACTAAATGTGATTCTATTTAAATCTTCTTTCATGTAATACCCATACCATATTTAATCTTATTTCCTACTTAATATATAAGCGTTGCGCTTTTGGCAACCTGATTACATCTCTTATTTAATCATATGTAGAGCATAGCCTTAAATACTTTTAAAAAAATCATGTATAACAACTCAATACTTATGTTTCTTATGTTGTTTATAACTATAGATAAGTAATTAATTCCTCTTCCTATTCATTTGCAGTAACTATAGTATTTCTTGATAACAAGAAAGAAAACCACATTTCCAAAGCATTTGTTTTGATTTTTCCTACCTCTTGGAATTGATGTACACTTTATATGTATTTATAATATTTAACATTGTTTCATTTAAATTTAAATTAATATTTTAGCATATGTAGGATATTTAATAAATTAATTTAATTTAGTTTTAATTTTTAATTTTATAAATTTTACTTTGTATTAAATTTCTACCAATAAATCGTGAATACATATTCCTTTGAGTGAAACTAAAATACATACATTTTTATCCTTTTTCTTAAATATAATAAGTTTGCAACAAAAAATATAAAGAAGTTAGCCTATGTGCCTTTCAAATTGCATAATCTATCATACAAATATGTGGAATACAAGGAAGGGGTGATGAAGCATTGGGATGTAGAGCCAATATATGGTAATTTGTATGTTTCCATCACCCACCATAAAATACTTAATATAGAGACTTCCTCAACTTTGAAAGATCTACAAAACATAGCTACCAATAGTGCCAATGGCAGTGCTACTATTGTGGCTGTAATTAACCATTTAGTGATGACGATGTTGATGTGTTCAGTGAATAGAAATATGAATACAATCACTAATTTTATTTTAATAATTAATAGCATTTATTTGTCATTATAAATTTATTAGTAGTGTTTTAATTTTTTTTAGCATACTATGTGGTTAATCCATAATTATTGTGCTAGAATATAAATATATATTTTTATATGACTATACCCAAGGCATACAATATAGTAATAATGATAATATATAATAGTGCTTAAAGGCTTAAGATGAATCTAAAAATCAAATTATTTTCCATTATAATTATATGATTGCAATGATATGTAGTGAAGAACTTTGAATACATTATAATTGTTTTCTATGGGATCAAATCAATATCCATCCTCTTTTGGATATAGGTTGTCATCCACATCGAAGCAACACAAATAAAATTCATAGTGATGGATATCTCAATGTACTAACATGTTTATGCATTTATATCTTATGGTCTACAAGGACAAGAACTGGGTCCATAAAAAGACTTTAAATAGCATGAACAATCGATAAGGTCCTCTAATCCTATTCAACAAGCTAAGTATGAAAATTTTCCTAGTTGAATATAGTTGAATGTATTATCTTATTGGAATTATAAATTTTATATTTTACATAAACATGTCATATTATCAAAAGAAACATTGTTTCATATATTTATAGTTTCAACAATAACAAATATTGATGCATAGATATATTTAAGGTGATGTATTCAAATGTTATATTATCCCTATATAAGTTCAACTTCCTAAAATAGAAAATTCTAGATACATCTCAAAAATAAAAAAGGTGTGAGCTTCATACTAATTGCATTTACCTATTATAATTAAATATTTTCTTGGGATGGTGACATTCTATGTAATTCAATAATTCCATGTAATGCCTTTAAAAAACATGTCAATTCTTAATCCTTCTATGGTCTTAACTTTGCAAACAAAGTCATTTAATCTTTTGTAATTCAATGAATATTTTTTGTAAAAATATTCCTAATTAAAAAATTCTTCCTCTAATTATGATTTTATTATAAAATTAAATAATAATTATAGAGGATATACCTTAATTTGTTTTATAATAATTACATGATTGGATTGTAATTGAGGTACTTATACATTGATAATAATTGTAAG
The DNA here is from genome assembly GCA_037957365.1 of Torreya grandis. NCBI lineage: Eukaryota > Viridiplantae > Streptophyta > Pinopsida > Cupressales > Taxaceae > Torreya > Torreya grandis. The sequence continues at coordinate 3,698,271 of JARHVA010001113.1, forward strand.
ACAAGAATAACTTTTAAGATTTTAATTGTATTAAAAAAGTTTTGTTAATAGAGACATAGGCTAGAGGGCAAGAACCGTGAAGTGTTGAATTATATTTTTATTAAGGCCTCTATTACTTAACACAAATACATGATTAGGTTGTAATTATGTTAACTCCACATTAGTAAGAATAAAATATGAAATGTTTGTTCAATAGTTCATTATAATCAATGTCATTTTTAATATATTAATTGTTGAAACCACCTCCAATTCAATTAAAAAACAAATTATTTTCTATTTGATCCAATTCATCCACATCAAAGAAACACAAATCAAATTCATAAGGATGTATATCTCGATGTAATAACATGATTCCTCATTTAGATCTTGTGGTCTATGAGGATGAGAACTGGGTCCATAAGGAGACTCCAAATAGCATGAATGATGGATAAGGTCTCCTAATCCTAAACAACAAGCCAAGTGTCAAAAATTTCCTATTGAATTTATTATCTTGTTAGAATTGAAATGTTATATTTTAAATAAATATGTCATATTATAAAAGAAAACATTATTTCATATATTTCTAGTTTCAATAATAACAAATCTTGAAGGATAAATATATTTAAAGTAATGTATTCAAATGTTATATTATCCATCTATAAGTTCAACTTCCTAAAATGGAAAATTCTAGATACATCTCAAATATAAAAAGGTGTGAGATTCACACTAATTGCATTTACCTCTTATAAAGAAATATTTTTTTGGGATGTCAACATTTTATATGATTTAGTGATTTCATGTAATGTCTTCAGGGATATCAAAAAAAAGGTGTCAAGGCGTAATCCTTTTAAGGCCTTAACTATGCAAACCAAGTCATTCACTCTACTATAATTCAGTGAATGTTGTTTGTAAAAAATATTCTTAATAAAAAATTCTTCCTCTAATTAAGATTTTCTTATAAAATTAAATAATGATTATATAGGGTATATCTTTAGTTTATTTTATTATAATTACATGATTGGATTGTAATTGAGGTACTTTTACATTGATAAGAATTGTAAGAAAGAATGAATTTTAAGATATTAATTATATTTTAAAAGTTTTTTCAATGGAGACATAAGCTAGAGGGCAAAAACCTTGAATTAGTGAATTATATTAATTATCACCCCTAGCAAAAATGTTTTCAATTCTCATATGCTAAGTTGGCCCCTTCATCTTGTGATTATTACCAAAAATACACAAGGAATAAAAATGGTGTTAGGTAGTACTATGAAAATTAATGATCTAATTAAATTTGAAAAGGCCTCCATTAGTTAACACAAATACATGATTGGATTGTAATTAGGTTAACTGCACATTAATAAGAATATAATATGAAATGTTTGTTTAATAGTTAAATATAAGAAATGTCTTGTTCAATATATTAGTTGTTGAATTCACCTCCAATTCAACCAAAATTCAAATTGTTCTCCATTTGTTCCAATTCATCCACATTGAATCAACACAAATCAAATTCATAGTGATGAATATCTTGATGTAATAACATGTTTCCCCATTTATATCTTATGGTTTATGAGGATGATAACTGGGTCCATAGGGAGACTCCAAATAGCATGAATGATGGTTAAGGTCTCCTGATCCTAATCAATGAGCCAAGTATGAAAATTTTCGTAGTTGAATGTATTATCTTGTTGGAATTGGGAATGTCATATTTTAAATAAGCATGTCATATTATAAAAGAAAACATTATTTCATATATTTATAGTTTCCACAATAACAAATCTTGATGGATAAATATATTTAAGGTAATATATTCAAATGTTATATTATCCCTTTATAAGTTCAACTTCCTAAAATGGAAAATTCTAGATACCTATCAAATATAAAAAGGTGTGAGATTCACATCAGTTACATTTACCTCTTATAAAAATATACATTTTTTGGGGTGCCAAAATTCTATGTAATTCATTAATTTCATGTAATGCCTTTAGGAATATGGGGAAAAAATGCCAATACATAATCATTATATGGCTTTAGCTTTGCAAACCAAGTCATTTAATCTTCTGCAATTTAATGAATGTTGTTTATAAAAATATTATTAATAAAAAAATCTTCCTCTCATTAAAAATTCCTTATAAAATTAAAGAGTAATTATAGAGGAATATCTTAATCTATTTTATAATAATTACGTTATTGGATTGTAATTGAGGTACTTCTACATTGATAAGAATTGTAAGACAAGAATGACTTTTAAAATCTTAATTGTATTTTTATTCGAGATGACCTTTTAAAATAAAATAAACATTAAACTATGCAAATCCAAATTTTTAAAACATGAGATGACATAATATGGAAATATGAGATCCCAAAATTAGGAATCCCAATGAGTGGACCCCTTCCCTTAATCCCCTACAATTAGAGCATCTTGCCCAAATATCTATAACAAATAGAAATGAAAGTTATAACAAAAATGAGTGCCCTAACTAGTCATTGTTGATGTGGCATACTCATCATCATGAGTGATAGAGTAGCTGGCATTATGCCTACACAATACCATGAAAATTATAAATTACTATGACCATGTCTATGATCTTACTTGGGCTTAGAAATTGACAACCTATAGACCGTATATGGCTGAATCATGTTTACATTAGATCATATATTTTTTCATTTAACTATATAAAGTTGAGAATAAACATGTTTATGTGTAATTTAAAAATTATTACAATTGATAGGTCCCTAAAATAGGTAGAGGTAGTCATCTAAAAGGGAAGGCTAAGTTGAAATAAGGTATCTTCCATAGTTTACCCATCTTTTTCCATTAGGATCAGCATTAAGTATTACTATTTTGGGATGGTGGCAGGCATCATATTTATCAATTAGGTGAAACATAAAAAATATGTAACCAATATTTTCAATGATGGATGGGAGATAGTGAAAGGAAAGAAGAATTTAAAAAGGCTTAAAAGGAGGATCTCCATTTCTATTTCTTGTGAGAGTGTGCAGGACAAGAGGGAGAATTATTTTTTGGAAGGTAGGGTCTCCCCCTCTCTCTCATGTGAAAATATTATTTTATTATTTTCCTTCCTACCTCCCCAACTCTCTAATTAACTATTGTAACCACCTAATAGAATTAAATGCAGTAGTTTGAAATTTGAAATTTGGGAGCCATTTGAATGTTTTGAGGGGGATGACATAGTAGGTGAAACTGTCAACAAAATGGGATAAAAGGGAAAAGACAAACATTAGTGTTTATAGAATATTAGATGCAGCAACAGTGAGAGGGAAAAGTAAAATAGAAGTTAGTGACATAGCAACAAACTGTGTAGAAGACAAGGCAGAAAAGAGCCTAGAGAATACTACAATAGCAATAGACATTGAGATTAACACAATAGCAAGACTATGCAACACAAAATAGATATAAAAAAAGAATAAGGGGAAGAATAGAAGAATGATAGTAGAGAAAGAATAATATATTGTAGCAGCAAACTACAAAAAAAAAAAAAGTTTGTGTGATTCATTTGTAAATAGTTGTAGCTGTAAGTTTTTAGTTGATGTAATTAGTTGATAGATTAATTTTAATATAATAAAACTTGTGTTATTTCCATCCATAATACCTCCCATATTTTTTGTTTTTAGCATGTGTTTTTAGTGCATTTAAAACATTTTTATGTCATCTCTAAACTATCTATGAAGTTTCAGTTTTATATTTTATTTTCTAATGTTAATTGCTACCCACCTAGGCTGACACTTAATTTTTTATTTTTTACCAACAAGTATTATCAAATCCCATAGGTTTTAATCCCATTTAGACATGGTAGTAGGTAGTTCTATTTCATGGCAGAAACCCCCTACATGTAATGGAAATAACTATGAGGTGTGGAGCATCAAAATGAAAACCATATTCAATTCTCAATAGCTACAGGAGTTGGTTGAAGGTGGATATAATGAGGTAATAGACCTAGTACGCTTCAGTGCATTAACCCAAGCACAAAGGAATATATTGAAAGATAATAGGAAAAATGATGCTAAAGTAATCATCTACATATAAATTGCAATGGTTGATCAATATTTCCTAAGAAACCAGTAGTTGTCCATTCCATATAAGCAAAGAATGTTTTGAAAAATTCTTATCAAGGGAGTGATAATGTGAAGCTTGTTAAGTTGTAGCTCTAAAGAAGGGAATTTGAGACCCTAAAAATGAAGGAGAATGGGTCCATCAATGACTTCTTCATAAGGACAATGAATATTATCAACCAAATCAAGACATGTGGTGATACCCTTGAAGATCATAGGATCATAGAGAAGGTGTTGATGAGCCTTCCAATTAGATTTGATCCTATAGTGGTTGCAATAGAAGAGTCAAAAGATTTTAGGCAAGTGATATTGGATGAACTAATGGGTTATTTTCAAACACATCAACAAAGGTTGAATAGTTTATCCACTTCCTCCCATGATCAAGCATTCAAGTGTTGCCTATTGTCATTGATGTCAAAGGGGAAACTTAAGAAGGTTGATGTCAAAGGTGACTAAACCTAGTTTGCAATATGTGATATGATAAGGTGCATTGAGAGATTATTGTCATTGTGAGAGTATTGTCATGATAAAGTGTTATCATAAGGTAATTTAAAGGAAAATAATTCTATATGGTTGGATTAAGGTATAGGTCATTGATGACAAAGTGCATAAGAAGCCTAGTCAAGAACCTAGTCATGATATGAAGAGGTGTGTGCGTGAAAAATGGATGAAAACTGGAATGTGAAGGTTGTTTGGAAAATTTTGAGCATGATATCAAGGCATTCAATAATTCATTAGACTTTCTAGGTGAACTTATAGGGGTAATACCTTTAGACTAAGCCTACACCTAGACCTCTCTTAGACCCTGTCTAGCCTAGTGAGGCATGAAGATCAAATTTCAAGGAAAGTATGCATATGTGAGAATGGATAGAGATAATATAAGTATTTTTAGGCATGTTTAAAAATTTTGAGGTCATGGTTTAATGTAAATTGTATGAAACAATAATTTAGGCCTTCTCTAATTAATAGAATGAGGTCTCAAGACCTGAAAAACACTTTCAGACATTCGTTGGCATGTATAACCTCTACATGGAAACTTGATATATTAAGGAGAGATGGGTAAGGGTATTATATAAGATCTCTAGGCATTATTTTTGGATTTAATGGGATGTCCTTTATGAATAATTTTTAACACCAAAACTTATTTTAAACCTCCCTAAAACACTAATAAGGACCTAATGTAAAAGATCTTATTCAAATCAGCTCATAATAGATTGAAATGCCTAGAAAAGATATTGGATCATGTATTAACTCTCCCAAGTACATCTATGTGGTGGTGGTTAGTCGGATGAGAGATAAAATGCATAAATACAAGCTTATTTATTAAGAAGTTATTGTAGCTCTCGAAATGTGTATTATAAAAGAATAGAAAATGGATGGTATAAGGATATAAAGAATCATTTTTCATGTCCATGATGATTTATGGATAGGATCTAGCCTTCAATAGCGTAAAACCTAGGAAGAAATGAGAATTTGGGTTTTGGAGGGTTGAACTTTATTCATAAGAAGTAAATGGTGAGAGGGTTGTCCCTTATAGAACAATCAAACAACCTTATTTTCTTACCTACCTTCCCTAAGCTCCACTCAACCACTTCAAACACATAATACAATTAAATGCAACAATTTGAAATTTAGGAGTCATTTGAATGTTTTTGGGGGAATGCTGTGGTAGGTGAAATTGTTAGTAGAAGTAGACAAGAGGGAAAAGACAAATAATAGTGTGTATCAACAATTAGACACAACAATAGTCATAGGGAGAAGCAGAATAGAAGTTAGTGACACAGCAGTAGACTGTGTAGAAGACAAGTCATAAAAGAGCCTAGAGAATACTATAGTAATAATAGACATCGAGTTTAGTATAGAAGAAGGATTGTGCAACATAAAAAAGATAGAGATTAAGAATAAGGGGAAAAATGGAAGGAGACAAATATTTGTTAAAGGCAACAACCATGTACTTGGTAAGGAAGGTGGATGAGAATCTATGTGGTAGACAATGTGAACCATTTCTTCAATAGCTCCAATAACCAACCCTAATTTCAGCCATAGATTGGATGTCAACATAATATTTTATCCTTTACCTAGAAGCATAGTTTTAAAAATTTGAGTGTCATTATCTTGTGTAAACTATTAATTGATCTATTTTGCTTTATATATTATTATTAGAATGTTTAACGACTTTAGCATTAAATAATTATGCATTATTTCTAATTGATTAGTTTCATACAAATGTGTTGACACTTTGAAATCTTCATTTATGGATTTATGAAGGATGATGTTCTTGACATGAACATATTCTAGTCTTCTTTTGTTAGATTTTCATTTTTTATGTTGGTTAATAAATTTATAAATAGTATATGATTTTATGTACATCCCTATTAGTGAAAATTTGTGAGTAATTTTATAATTGTGTTGAATGCCTTCCAAAGTATGGCAAAATGTCTTTTTCACATACATTAGTATGTCATTTATGGGGTAATTTATCCAAGGTTAGCAACAAGTGTAATTGAAAATCATCCAAAAGCTTTGTTACCATGTTGAGGAAATGCTTCACACAATCGGATATCTATATTACTAAGCATCTTTTGGGCTTATGATGCTCATTTCATCAATGAGTACATATTCAATGTGTTTTATTTCTTCTTAGTACTTGTCCTTCAAGTGCCTTAATTTCATGGATAGGAATACAAAGTCTTGAATGCATTTTTGATGAATTTATGTTAAATGTTGATACACCAATTAGAGTGAGAATAATAAGGGGTGAATTGGTTCTCCCTATAATTCCATTTAGGCTATGTTTGATGCAGCTAATCAAATAGGATTTACTTATTCCTATTATTCTTTCTATAATCATTTTAATTGGTAGATATTATGTGTTTCTTTGAGTATGGTATAGAATAATGTGAAAGGATAGTTGTTTGATAAAATAATTAATATAAAACCATGTAAATTTGAGATAAAATTTTAAATAGAAATTAAACCTACACTTGGAAAGAAGGGTTTTATTTTTATAATACTAAAAAATTTCAAAGTGAATCTAAATATTTAGGGATTATGTTTGTGGATTTATTTAATTAAATATACTTAATACATTAAATATTAATTTACATTCCTAGAGAATTTAAAAATACTTATTGGATACTATCCTTCGCATAAAGATAGAGATCCTAAAATAAATGATCTTAAAAGTAGAGTGATAGAAATTAAATTTGGAATTAAATTTTTTTAGAGAGATGAAGAATGGAATTGATATTTAGTCTAATGGTAACATTAATATAAGGTGAAATTATAACTATGATAATTTGATATGTTGTTTTTGGACTATCAAAACCTTGCGTCTTTAATTTTTATTTATTTATTTATTTAATAAAATCAAGTTAGTTTTATTAGGATAATACATAATTTACTATCACCCTTGTTTTCTTTTTTAAATGATTTATATAAAACTCATATGCAATGAGAATTTATATATGGATACCTTTATTCCCATATTATTGTGCTTTTTTGTCACCAGGGAAACAACCAACATTCCCTAAGGTTAGTCCTATCTAGCACTTATCTAGAGCCCACTTGTAATACTAATTACACATTAAGGAATACATTCCCACATCCTTGAGACACTATCCTAAAAATCTCATATATTATAAAATTTCAAAGGAACAAGACTTAAGAAAAGACTAAACACTTAAAGTAAGGTAAAAATTGCATATTGTCAAATGTCAAAATCCAAACAAGTTGTATTGTGTTCTAGCTTATCACTATTCAGCTCATATGAACATAGGTGGGAGAAATATGTGGATTTTGATCCCTCTTTAAAGTATTAATATATATGAAATGATCAACCACTAATTGGGGTGTGGTTAGGGCTTTCTAACCCATTTTTAAAGGACAAACAAGGAGATATTATTTCAATAGAAAGGAAGGATCTCCCTCACACACATAGTGTATTGTGTATATGTATAGTCCTAATTTAGTACTAGATCATAAAACATAGATTATAATGTTGTGGAATAGATCCCATCTATTTTATAGCTCTATATATAATTGGCTTTAGAAAAGAGGAAAATGGAATGGTTGAGTTGTTCCAATATCTTTTCCTTAGTGGCCTTGATATGAATAATTGTAATAATATCATCTTATGATATACTATTTAATGCTTGGATGAAAGGTGATGATAAAAATGTAAATGTGGGGATGATGAGGATGAATTTTATGTGACTATTAGAGAAAGATGTAGAGTCGATATTTTATTGGTGATTAAATTATGTAATATATTGAAGTAAGAAATAATTAGGTAAAATAGAGGAATTTGTGAAGTAATAGGTAAGCAAGTGTAAGTCAAAATATATACAACTTTACCTTGAGATGAAAGTTCAGTTTGGAGATGGAGAATTTATGATACACGACCATGTTTACTCAAGGGGATTAAGCTTTGAAACCCTAATTTGTTTATCCTTCAAGGGTCAAATTAATGGAAATTGTCCACTTGGCATGATTTTATGAATACAGGAAGCATTTAAATGTCACTTATGTATTTTTCCTCCCATAGATTCTAGGTGACTAAGATATCACCACGTGGCATGATCTCAAGGCTTCAAGGCTATTTAGATATTGAATTTATATGTCCCTCAATGGGTTATGAGTGAATAGTGTTATGCATCTTGTCATGATTTCATTTGCTCAAGAAAATTTAATATATTGGCCATGCCTTGATCTGTTAGGTTTTTATTCAATGGGATTGTACCATGTGGCATACTCTTGAGGCTCTAAGGGATTGTAAGACTTAAAATTTTCACAAGACTAGATGTTTCTTGAGTGAATGAGATCTTGACATGTGGACAGCTTGTAATGACTTGGCTACTTGGAAGACTTAGAATATAATTTGAAAGCTGAGATTCATGAGTGAGCGATATGCCCCCATGTTGAATGATCTCAAGAAATTAGATGCTTGAGAGGATCTATAAATTATATGAAAACCATAGTTGGCTACGAGTACACAGGATGTAGATAGATGCCATGATCTAAGGAACTCAATAAATATTTGAAGCCTAGGAATGGGATGTTGCTCATCAAAGCTCAAATATGCTAAAATGTTTTTGTTGGTCATGTTATTCAATTAAATCAAAACCTAAATTTGAATAAGCACTGAAATTAAAAAAAGAATCAAAGGTGGTAAATAAATCTTGAATAATGCCTAAGATTTGATTTTCTTTCTTTTGGAATTTTACAATGTAAATAGACTTCAAAATCAAACTTAGACTTGTGCATTAACATTAGAATACCTAATGTTGGTATGGATCATGAAATAATATTTCTTAGCAATTATGGGTCCCTATTTAAATCATTTAAAATTTTGAGGTATGTTAGGGTAAAACAATTTTCACCTTCTCATACTCAGGAGATCCCTTGGGAAATTCTTCTATTTTCTTCTTTATGTTCTAATCATGCATACCAAACAATTCGTTAAGTGATACTTTGAGTTGATTAACTTTGTTCTCATCTGACATGTTTTCCTCAATGTTGGTTGATTCTTTAGCTTCTTTTTCATCCCCATTTTTATTTTATTATGAAGAATATTATTTTTATATTGATGAAATCCCTTCAAAACAAATTTTTTGTAAATTTCATACCTATTCCAAGAATGCAATGATTTTTTCATTGTTATTGAACACTTTCTAATATTCTGAGTTATCTAGTATTCTTGGATAGTTTATTAGTTTAATATTATATTTGTATTAATCTATCTTGGGATGAAAAATTAATAAGTATGAAGATAAAACTAGAGATTATGATTTAGCATTGTATTCCCTTGAGACAAGTACATTATTGAAGGATTTGAATACTTCAATGAAATCCTAGAATATTTTTCTATAATATTTTGGTCTATCATTCTTGAGTTAGTATTAGATCCATACTAGTTTCACTATCATTTATGTGTCTCTTTGAGCCATAATATTTTATATTCCCATTTATTTTTCCACTTTCAATCCTAGGCGTAACACTTTATATTTGGTTGTGTTATTAGTACACTTGAATTGAAGCTTGTAGGAGAAATCTAACAACTCACTCTAAGGAGAAATCATAAGTATTCTAACCCCTGATCCTAAAAATGAATAAATTCCATAAAATTCCAAGTTCCACACATTATTTATATCTCCTTCAAAAATTTGGTCAATTCCAAAAGAAATATAGCATAATCGTGTATGTACCAGGACATATTTCTTCATATAAAATATACATTTGTGGATATTTTGATTTTTGTATTAGATGTTTGAGTTTTACATTCTGGTAGGAGTTTTTATTTAATTTACTAAAATAGAATGGTAGCATGGATCTAATCCATTGAAATATTTCCTCTCAAATCCTTGAAAAAGGATCTTCTCAACAAAATCCCATAGCTTAGATAAATATACACCACTAAGATTGTCATATTGATTATTTTCTACATAAAATCTGCTAGGGATACTTTAGCATCTTTTATTTTCCCAATAATAGGAACTTGTTTTACTTTCATATGATAATAGTAACTAAGCATATTTGTGTGTTTAAATACCAATACAAGCACTACCTTAGTTGGAATTACATTCTCCTAAGCCTTTGAATTATTGATGTAATTATTCAGATGCAATTCTCCATTGAAGAAAAAACATATAAAGGATCCAATTTTTGCCATTATAAAGAGAAGAATCCATATGATTATGAGGAGTATAATCTATATAATTAGTCTAAACCCCTTTATGAGGTGTTTCAAAATAAATTTTTGGTCCATTTCCTATAATAAATTTAATTATCCTATTGAACTGATCTGGATTTGACCTAAGGTGTTCATCTTGAGTGATTGTATCTCTGTGTTATTCACATGTTTGATAATGTCAAATGAATAAGAGAAACTAAAATTTGAATTATCATGATTAGAATCCATGTGCAAAGATACCATATTTCATGTCTTCTCAATTGACTTATCTTTGGAAAACTCATGCAAAGGCATGCCTCTCTTGAGGATAACCTTCAGAGGGGTTACTTTGGGATCCCCTTACATCTTTTCTTTCCCATTTTGTTTATTTATTTATTTTCCTTTTCCAACCACCTTTAATTTTTCATTATAGGCTATTGTAAAAAAAATAAAATAATAATTTTTCATATCTTCCACTATTTCATCATGTTTATATTCATCAGGTTCAAATTCTAAACAACCCACAGTGGAGTCACCATCAAATTTCTATAAATCCAACATATCAATTACTAACTTTTGAACTAGTAGATCTGTTGCATCTTGACCTTCACTTTTAAATGTGTCCTTTTTAAGATTTCATCCATAATCATGTCATATTATATCTTAATGTTTGAATTTGAGATTATTATAGATTTGGTATTCAATTCTTATGTAGGAAGAATCTCAATTATAGTGCTTGTGCATTTACAAAGTGATTTTTTTTTAATAAAACGGGAAGAGAATTATGAGGAATCTTATGGAATAATTTACTAAAATCAACTATTAAGTCTCTCTTTGGTTCGTGAGGTTAAATTATAATCTATTCCAAGTGCATCAATATTGAATTTTCATCTTCATCAAATTTTAACCATTCCTCAAAAAAAATCTCTCATTGTATTATAATCCTAAGTACAACTAAATTGCAAATGATGAAACCATTTTGATGCTCCTTCACTAAGGGTTTCAATGAGTAATATAGTTGACATATATTAATTATCCACATTAAAAACACTATAATAAAATAATAATGTCTCCATGTGCTCATCTGGATGTTTTTTACCATCACTAGTAAAGTTAGGTAATTTTTTCTTTACCCATTAGGCAATTCGTGAAGCTGGGCACCTAGAGCCAATGGTCTAATATGTGGAGCTTAAGGTACTTGTAAAAAAACACCATAAATTGGAAATGTTTGTCTCTAATAACTAATATATTAGTTAGATACATATTTATATTTAGTATTTAACCATCTCTTCTTATCCTCCTAGGAAAAAATTTAAAACTAGACTTTTCTTGTAACTTAAATAATGGGTTTGAGTAACCTTTATTTTTAATAGAACTTGTGTATATATTTTTAGTAAAGATGATAGATTCAATTGATAATTTTTTTTAATTTATCTAGCACTTGGTTATTACATACAACACTTCACCTTGTGACCTTTTATGAGTTGTGGAGTGAGATTTTATGGGTAACATAGAAATCCCTAAAATGTGTCCCATAGTGGCCACTAAAAACTATAGGAATAATATTTTTTACTAATAAAAATATTTTTATTTTAAAAAATTTAAGGGAACAAAGTCTCTCCTCTATTTTACTAGGAGGTTCCCTTTATTGAAATTAGAAAATTGAAATAAAACTATTTATAATATTTAAAAGTAAAATATGATATTGGATTGTATTGCCTTCTACCTTTAAATGAAAAATAAATAAGGAGGAATATGAAGGGGCACACATAGACAAGAAAACATAGTATATATCTTATGTATGATAAGAAAAATTATAAATTTAGTTTAAAAATTTGACAATGAAAGAAGTAGTGCTTGAGAGATGAGAGATATGCATTAAATGTAGTAATAACACATGTCTACAAAGAGAAACTGTAAGACATAAAGTTATAAAATTTCCTTTGTATTCTCAATGGATGAGTGAACACAAATTTTCCTTCTTCCTTTCAATAAAAATTATAATGAGAATAGAAAAACCCTTGTACAGTATCTATTTCTCCTATTTATATATGTATGATAGAATAGACTGATGTAGATACAAATTAAAATTTAAGCTAAAATAATGCACTTGTGACCACTCCTTATATGGACTTGGCTCATGCCTTATTCCATGGTCTTTTGATTACCATTATTTGACTCCTATTATGGAATATACATTCCTACAGGTAGCTAATTGTATCAAAATATCACTATCCAGCAATCAAAACTCATTTTCAGATTGATCCACACTTTTAGTTTAGCTATCTCTGCTCTTTAGACAAGACCACCATATTTAAACAATCTTATTCCATGGTAGTGTCTAGTTCTACCAACCACATCATCCCACCCAAAAACATCTAGATTTTCTAATTTCAATTCATGTAATGGGTCATCCTACAAGTTTCATATGGCCCAACTGAAGGAATTCCCAAACTATCAATATAAATCCACATTTCAATCCATTTTGCACATAGGAGACTAACACATAGAAAATCACTAGAACATATAACTACACATTGAGATAAAGCACCTAACATTCAAAGTCCACATAGCGTAAGTATCCCTAAACTAATTTTTCATACACCTCCAAATTCATAATACATTGTTGAATAATTTTATCACTAGGATTACACTAGCATTTTACATTTTACACCAATATTTTACACACACCATTGTAGCATGGGAGAAATACATGGAGTTTAATCCCTCTTTGGAATATTCTTATGTAGATAGCATTCAACATAAGGGGTGTTGAGGTCAAGCACAACTTTAACTGTTATCCTTTTTTCCCATTCTATCTATTTATCATTTATAGTCTATTTATTTAGCATTACAAGTGAAGAAGAAGACATAATTATTTTTTCAAAGGGTTGAGATCTATCGCACAGTTAAATAGAACACACAAGTGAATGAAAATATTCTATATAAATTTAAAAAAGATAACCCTAACCATACACCTTTACTCCCTAAGGACACCAGTGTATCGTGCCCCTATCTGATTACAACCGCCTTGTCTAGAGATCAAGTGAAGCCTTATTTGAATTTCATAATCAGCCAACATAATCACACATTTTTTTTCTAATCTTAGTTGGAGTCTTGCATTTTAGTTTTCTAGATAGTTTATTTCATTCTTAAATTTAACCTTTTTATCATCTATCCAAATATAATAAATTACAAATCAATGAATGCTTAATTTATGCACAGATTTTACATAATGATTTAGCTGAGTTCATTTTATCTAATTAGGATCTAGCATATCCTATCTCCCAATTTTTGACAACATAGCTTACCATTTACATTCCCATTTTTTTCATATTCTATTTTTATATTTATATTTCATATTTTACAAAATAAAAATAGGATTTTTAGAATATGACAAAAATGGGATGAAAAAAAGATAGAAAATAAAAAGAATGCTTCCTAAGAAGCTTTCCCTGAAAAAAGATATGTTCTTGATGGAGTTAGTGGTTGGATGATCATCTAACCTATAAATTTTCCTTTGCCATGTGATATTTTAAACATTCAAAATCTTTTCAATACCTCAGTAATAAAATATCCTTTGGGAATCATAATATTCTTCCAATGTACTAGCTATCTATTAGATATCATCATCACCATATGGGGAATCTCTACCAAGTCCACCAACTATGAATATAAATCCACTACAAAATTATGAATTTTTTTGAGTATATTCATGGATGGAACATTGAAGTTTCCTTCTTTGAATAACTCTTTTTAGATTTTTTTAATTTTTCCTTTAACTCACTCACTATATATCATCAAAAATCATCTTCTTTGAGAAATTCAAAATGTAAACTCCCTACATTTGAGCATATTTCAATCATCTTCTCTCCTCAAAATTTCAATTATTTTCTTATATCTCCCATTTCACTATTTAACACTTCCATTTTATGTAAAATTCTCTCTAGCTATTCGTATGAGAGATAATTTTCTCTCTTATCAAAATATCTTACTTTGACTAGATATTCGACATTTGTAGCTAACATTTCTTCTATATCCCTTTTCACTCTTTCTAAAAAATTGAGCAAACTTTGGTGAAATTAAACGTTTTGATCAATCTTATTTTTTTATAACTCAATTACCTCAAATTTTATATATTTCAAGCCATATAAAAATAATTGTTCAATCCAAGCCTCAAGAGTTTTTCAATAATTATTGTATTAGATTATAGTTGAGATGGCCTCTCTAATAGTCATAGGTAATTAAGTTGGAGTGTATACTTATGGAACTATAGGAGCCTATACTAGATTAAAAAATTAGTTCGCATAACCCACAAGTTATCAGACTTGATCCTCTAACTATTCTTGGGTGAGCTGATCTTATTAAAACTTTTTGATCATTATCTCAATAGTTTATAATAGGTTGTGTACACTAATCTCATGAGTAGCTATAAAAAATGAGACTATATTAGGGATATAATTCTATATATTAATTTCCTCATCATTATTTTCAGCATTTGGCTCATAATTTATTTGAACTGGGATCCATATGAATTTGACACAAACCTTGAAGTGGCATTGGCATTATTTAGAGGAGGCGTCTCTAGGAGGTTTTCTATAGCATCAAATTATGGAAATTATGCATCAACCACATTCTTATTCATTCCAATTAGTGTTTACATCCACTAAAATTTTGTGTCACTCAAATAGACCATTTAATCTCATGTGTTAGTCAGAATGAATCATGATTTAGGCTACCTTGGAGGTGTATAATGTGGGAAAATCAAAATTTTAATAGTATCTGAAAGAAGAGGGGAGGCTAGTTCCTATGGTACATAACTTTCAAAAAAAAATCAGCTAATGGATAATTTAATCCTTGATTTTAGGTGATATATTTTTGTGTGGTGTTATCATTAAATAGAGAGGTATCATCTCCTAAGGAAGAGGATGACTCCAGTTTCACTTAATTTTTGGCTTGAAACATTTCACTATAGAAAATCCTTGACCATAGGTCTTACTTAGATACATGGTTTTATTTGAATTTTCTCCACATCTATCACCTCATGCAATATTTTATGGGATACATATGGTGCCAAATTTATCCATGCTAGTTGTTTTAGATATTGATGTAGAAGTTTGCCTTGGTAGGGTAGTGGTCCTTGTTCTCCTTGAGCTTTTGGTTCCTATGAATTATTCAATTTTATAATTGAACCATTTCATTTATATTTTCAACATTATCTTGGTTTGAATCTAAATATCCATCAATTCTCATGTGAACTAATTTATCACTGGCAAAGGTAAGGATATGACCCTCTCAATATAAGATGAATCATGGAATTTACTCCTATCATTTTTCATCTCTTCTAATACCATGGTGGTAGTGAATAATTTGTTAATCTCAAACTTATACAACTTTAATAAGACCTATACACTGCATATCCATCTATACAATCAACATATATAATCAACCAAATGTGGTTTGTGTACATATGAGGGACATATCTTGAGATGAACTCTTACATATCCTTTGTTTTCAAAATAAGATCTACTCATGTGATGGTTCATTGTGAATTGAGAAAATAAATATTCAATATTTTAAGAACCTATGTAATTATTACAAGCATAATGGCCAATGGTGATTGGGAATACTACACCTACCACATGATTCTACCTAAATATCTTATGTACATATTTGAGTTGTTTACACATTTTAATTAGTAATATTTTATCATTTTCCAACCATGGGAGTCTTAAGGTAAGACATTCAAAATCTAATAATATAATATATAATAATTTTTTAATTGAATGAAGTAGCTTTGATATTAATATATGAGATTAGTTGATTCCTCAGATATCCTGGCTCCTCAATATTCATTTGATGCATGTAAAATTCGCATGGTGAAGGCATAATTGACCCTTATGAAGTGTTTTATACTTTTTCTAGAGTAAATTATAGATGTAACTAGTGTACCTTAGTTTATGGGCCTACATAGGCCAATTAGGTGAGAATGGGGTAGACTCTCAATGATCCTGATGAGTATACCAAGTATGAAGTCATTGTTGACCTTTTCAATCACCATTATTTTCATCATTGAGTATGCTAAGTTCATAAAGTCTTTCATCATAATTTTAATCTTTTAATTAGTTATAATATTCTTAGTGAATTCATATTGAGCTCATATTGATATTTTCCATTAGTTTAGGAGGCTCATTACAAGAATTATGCATTTATTATGCCCTCCTAGTATGTTTATTTTATAAAATTAAGGTATTTTTAACAAAGTTAAGGTTAATTTAGTTTTAATATATCCCATGTGTGTACACCATAGAGAGTTTTAGTTAATTTTTGGTCTTCATAACCACTTCTTGGTTGACCATCTCAAGCTTTTAAAGCATGTCCAGGCATGGTAAAGAAAATTAAAGGAAAAATTGCAAAAAAATGAAAGGTGTCATATATTTTGAAGTGAATAATAAGTATAATACCTTTAATAAAGTATTTTTAGATATTATTAATACATATATATAATTTAAAAATATATTTTGGTGCTCCAACTCATATGCAAGGATGTAAGGGCAATTTTTGTGCATTTTTAAAGCCAAAAAATTGAATTTTTATTGGTTTATAGGTGGGTCAAAGATTTTTAACTGATTTATCAAATTTATGTATGATTATAATACTTTTTAAAATTGATATGAGCTCTAAATATTCTTTAATTGTGCTAAGATAACTCAAAAATCTCTTAAAATTGATTTCCAAGCTTAAAATTACCCCAAAATCAATGTGATGTCCTGGTGGAGATGTTTCATGGAATAGAATGGTTTATCATAGTGTTTAATAGGGTTATTTACTCCCATAAAATGGTTTTTAATATCAGAAATAATTATGGATCTTTATGAACAATTTTTAAGAAGCATGATTGCTCTAAAACCCTTCAAACCCCTATATAGAGAACATGAACTTTGAAAATCTGATCTATTGAAGTGCTTTGAATATTTATAAAACATTAAGAATGATTTTTATGCCATATAAATGATATAAATACACATTACACAAATTTAAAATCATTAAATTTTTTTTATACTTGTAAATTCGACCTAGATGATAAGTATGCATGAGAAATGAGCACCTACAAGCCTATAGACCTAAAAGTTCATTTTTTGAGTGTTTTTGCAATTGAACATTCATTTTAAAATATTTTTAATGTATATTGGGTAAATAAAGTAAGTTAACATAAATAATTATCTCTTGAGACCATTTATATCTCAAAATATGAAAAAATTAATAAACTAGGATGTTTGCTACCCTAAGAGAGCTTAAAAGCACAAAAAGGAGCATAAATTGAGTTCTATTAATTCTAAACCTATAAAATTTGAAATAAAGATGTGGGGATATAATTTAAAAAAAAAAAATTGGTGGTATCATTTATTTATAATACCTTAAGGCATAAAAAAGTTAAAATTCTAGTCCTATGCAAGCAAAAATGTTGAAAACTAGTTCTCAAGAAGCCCAAAAGTGCAAGAAATCAAGTTTTATTGATCTAAATGAATTGAAAATTTGTGTTTGTGTGTTACAAGGTTATATAAATTAAATAATTTTTTTAAAAATCTTTTTAATCCATTAATTCATTAATTAAATAAGATATATCTCTTTCTCAAGAGTTACTCAAGCACTTATGGAGTTTACACCTACAAATTTAAACGAAGTCATCATCAAGAGCCATGAAGGACATTATGAGAGGCCTAAAATTATATAATATAAAGTATATGTTTCTTTATTTAACCTTTAATTTAAGTTTTATATTTATTAAATCATGCTCATGGATCTTTTAATGCAAAATAAGAATGTGTACATGGTCAAAATGTCATCCAATGAGGAGCTGAAGTTGTGCACAATCAATGCATCATCATAATTAGAATTGAAAATAAGACATAAAAAACATAAATAATATCATCTATTCCCTCTACACCAAAATCAAGGATAATAATTCAAATAAATCAAGGACTTCTCAAAGTAGAGTTTCATCATGCAAGCTTGTAGGAGTTAGTAGAAGACAAAATGGAATTTCAGCATGCAACATAATATTCAACAACCTTAAGCCTCCAAAAAGGACTTATACATCCCCCTCACAACATGAAAACTTCAAATTATGTAGTAATACATTAGATAAGGAATAAAATGTCAATATAAGTTAGACTTTAGTTATGTTTTAGTTTTCAACCTTAATGAGGGCATTGATGACAAGTTTGCATGCTTGTCCCCTCAGTAAGGAATATTTTCAATATATGTATTTAATTTTTATAAGTAAATTAAGATACCTCTAGATAGTTGTGGTTCATTCCTACCAAATTTCAAACTTGTAAACACCTTCTTAAGCAATAAAAAAACTTATTTTACCTTCTCATACGTTTGTTTTTCTATGCAATTGATGAATTGGTGATGGAAGCTTATGATACTTACAGCCTATCCCTAATTTATGTTAATTTTTTTATACAGTTATGCATCAAAATAGATCTTTTACAAGTTATATTTTTCATCTTAGAGTTTATGCAATTCATAGTTGTGATGAATGCCATTTGAGCTTCCTAAGACTAGTGGTCATCCTTCTAGGTACTATTATAAGCTAAATCCTTTCTACAAAACACTTACGCTCAAGATTCATTGGTTAAAAGTGATTTTTGTATGTCTGAGTGCTATTTTATTTGATTTTGTGTGTTTCCAAGCAAGTTAAGGTATTTAATTTTGGTGAATCACCCCATAGTTTGTCTTAGAAGCATAGGAGGTAGTTGTGTCTCTCTCTCTCTTTTCATTGTCAAGAAGTAGTTTAGGTGATGATCAATGTGATTAATAAAGGGAACCAACCATCTCTATATGTTTACTTACATTATAGGTCACCCACAACCCATAAGTGATCCCATTATGTCAATTGGTTGAGAAATCTTAAAGACTTTTCTCAAAGGTGCAACTCAAAATGATAATAGTCATATAGAATGTCTTTTTTACTTATATATTTATGAGTTAGCTTAGTGAATATTTGATGATGTTACTGCAATAAATATATTACTTACCATCGCATATGATGATCATAGCCATGACCATACAATGATAAAAATCCATATTTTTTTTTACCCATGACCCTATGAAGAAGGGTGATCTTGTCCAAAAAAAATTATTTGAAATATGACATATAGAGGTTCTTCATGAGTTTTTATAGGCCTCTTTTTTTTGTATTTCAACCATCCATTATTGATGATTATGAGATGTTTCTTTGGGTTTTTGTCCCATAATTCTTGTCCAAATTTAACACTCATTTTAACATTTGTTTCCCTTTATGGAATGTTTAGATTCATGTCTATGGAAGTAACATATATCATGGAAATAAAGGCACCTCCTTCCAATAATATCTCCTTAGTATCTAGATTATAATTTTGAGCACATACAAACACTAGATCTAAACATTGCATGGAGACAGGAAAACTAGTTACCTCTAGTAACTATTCATTGATAGGAGGGTAGCCATGGGATTTAAATATTATTCATTCATTATATTTTTAAACTCTTATGGTTCACATTTCCAATCTTAGATTCACTAATCTTTGGGATGCCATTCTCTAAAATAAACATAGGCTCATAACCCATGTACTTAAACCTCATTTTGGATGATATGATAATGTGTAAAACAACCTCATCAAGGGCATATATGTTCCTATATGTGTTAAATAGTATTAATTATTTATGTGGTTTTGTGTATAAAGCTACAATGATGATGAAAATGTTCACTTCACCCTTCAATTCTTTACTAGGAGATTAAATGAGCCAACTAGAACTTCGGTGTACCTAGGTTACCACATTCTTTCATTAGATTAAAAAACACCAAAACCACACTATAAATCCTTTGAAAATTATAATATCATAAAATACTTGGATAAAACTATTGTTATCATGTTTTGATTCATTTTTTCCTTCACAGAGACAAATGGTACAAGAACAAAACTATGTTGTTGTGTGGGTACCAAGTCAAAAATGTTTTGTATTTTTAAAATGTTTTACCAAAATGGGTTTATATCTTCAAAAAAGTTTCCTCAAAATTTCAATCATTTTATTATATCTTCCATTTCCTTATTTAACCCTTCCATTTTATGCAAAATTCTGTCCAGCTATTCATATTATTTTATAAAATTTAAGGTATTTTTAACAAATTTAAGGTTAATTTAGTTGTGATATCTCCCATGTGTGTACACCATAGATATTTTTAGTTAAGTTTTGGTCTTAAAAACCACTTCTTGGTTGACCATCTCAAGCTTTTAAAGCATGTCAAGGCATGGTAAAGAAAATTAAAGGAAAAATTGTAAGAAAATGAAAGGTGTCATATATTTTGAGGTGAATAATAAGTTTAATACCTTGAATCAATTATTTTAGATATTATTAATAAATATATATAATTTAATAATATATTTTGGTGCTCTAACTCATATGTCAGGATGTAAGGGCAATTTTCATACATTTTTAAAGGCAAAAAATTGAATTTTTATTGGTTTAGTTTATAGGTGGGTCAAGGATTTTTAACTGATTTATCAACTTTATGGATGTTTATAATACATTTTCCAATGGTTATGAACTCAAAATATTCTTTAATTATGCTAAGATAACTCAAAACTCTCTCAAAATTGATTTCCAAGCTTAAAATTACCCCAAAATCAATGTGATGTCCTGGTGGAGACGTTTCATGGAATATAATGGTTTATAGGAGGTTTTAATAGGTTTATTTACTCCTATATCATGGTTTTTAGTATCATAAATAATTATGGAGCTTTATGAAAAAAAATTAAGAAGCATGATTGCTCCAAAACTGTTCAAACCCCTATCTAGAGAACATGAACTTTGAAAATTTGATCTTTTGAAGTGCTTTGAAGATTTATAAAACATGATGAATGATTTTTATGCCATATACATGATATAAATACACATTTCACAAGTTTTAAATCATTAGAAAATGTTTTATACCTGTAAATTGGACCTAGATGACAAGTATGCATGAGAAATGAGTACCTACAGGTCTGTAGACCTAAAAGTGCATTTTTTGAGTGTTTTTACAATTAAACAATAAATTTAAATGATTTTTAATATATACTGGGTAAATAAAGTAATTTAACATAAATATTTATCTCTTGATACCATGTATATCTCAAAATGTGAAAAAATTAATAAACTAGGATGTTTGCTACCCTGAGAGAGCCTAAAAACACAAAAAGGAGCATAACTTGAGTTCTATTAATTCAAAACGTTTGAGTTTTGAAAAACATATGTGGGGATATATTTAAAAAAAAATTTGTGGTATCATTTATTTATAATACATTAAGGGATACAAAATCTAAAATTCCAGTCCTATGCATGCAAAAATGTTAAAAGCTAGTTCTCAAGAAGCCCAAAAGTGCAAGAACTCAAGTTTTATTGATCTAAATGCATTTAAACTTTGTGTTTTTATGTTAAAATATTATCTAAATGATAAAAATTTGTTTTAAACCTTTTTAATCCATTAATTAATTATTTTAATAAGATATATCTCTTTCTCAAGAGTTTCTCAAGAACTTATGGAGTTTACACCTACAAATTTGAACTAAGTCATCATCAAGAGCCATGAAGGAGATTGTGAGAGGCCTAAAATTATCTAATATAAAGTATATGTTTATTTATTTAATATTTAATTTAATTTTTATGGGTATTGAATCATGCTCATGGAGCTTTTAATGCAAAACTAGAATGTGTACATGGTCAAAAAGTCATCCAATGAGGAGTTGAAGTTGTGCATAATCAATGCATCATCATAATTTGCATTATAAATAAGACATAAAAAACATCAATAATATCATCTCTTCCCTCTACACCAAAATCAAGGATAATAATTCAAATAAATCAAGGACTTCTCAAAGTAGAGTTTCATCATGCAAGCTTGTAGGAGTTAGTAGAAGACAAAATGGAATTTCAGCATGCAACATAATATTCAACAACCTTAAGCCTCCAAAAAGGACTTATACATCCCCCTCACAACATGAAAAATTCAAATTAAGTAGTAATACATTAGATAAGGAATAAGATGTCAATAGAAGTTAGACTTTAGTTATGTTTTAGTTTTCAACCTTAATGAGGGCATTGATAACAAGTTTGCATGCTTGTCCCCTCACTAAGGAATATTTTCAATATATGTACTTAATTTTTCTAAGTAATTTAATATACCTATATATATTTTTGGTTCAGCCCTACCAAATTTAAAACTTGTAAACACCTTCTTGAGCAATAAATAAACCTATTTTACCTTCTCATACGTTTGTTATTGTGTGCAATTGATGAATTGTTGATGGAATCTTATGATAGTTACATCCTATCCCTAATTTATTTAAATTTTTTGTACATTTATGCATCAAAATAGATATTTTAAAATTTTTAGTTTGTATCTTAGAGTTTATGCAATTCATAGTTGTGATAAATGCCATTTGAGCTTCATAAAACTAGAGGTCATCCTTCTAAGTACTATTATAAGCTAAATCTTTTCTAAAAAACACTTATGATAAATATTCATTTGTTAAATATGAGTTTTGTATGTGTTAGTTCTCTTTTATTTGATTTTTTGTGTGTCCAAGCAAGTTAAGGTATTCAATTTTCATGCATCACCCCATAGTTAGTCTTATAAGCATAGGAAGTAGTTGTGTCTCTCTCTCTTTTCATTGTCAAGAAGTAGTTTAGGTGATGATCAAGGTGATTCATTAAGTTAAACAACCCTCTCTATAGGTTTACTTACATTATAGATCACCCACAACCTATAAGTGATCCCATTATGTCAATTGGGTGAGAAATCTTGAAGACTTTTCTCAAGGGTGCAACTCAAAATGATAATAGTCATATAGGTCTTTGTTACTTATATATTTATGAGTTATTTTAGTTCATCTTTGATGATGTTACTCCAATGATGATTTTAATCCAATAAATATATTACTTACCATCGCATATGATGTTCATAGCCATGAACATACATTGATAAAAATCCATAGTTTTCTTTTTACCCATGACCCTATGAAGAAGGGTGACCTTTTCCAAAAAAAATTATTTGAAACATGACATATAGAGGTTGTTCATGAGTCTTTATAGGCATATTTTGTTTGTATTTCAACCACCCATTATTGATGATTGTGAGATGTATTTTTTGGGTTTTGTCCCATAATTCTTGTCCAAATTTAACACTCATTTTAACATTTGTTTCCCTTTATGAAATGTTTAGATTCATTTCCATGGAAGTAACATATATCTTGGAAATCAAGGCACATCCTTCCAATAATATCTCCTTAGTATCTGGATTATAATGTTGAGCACATATAAATACTAGATCTGAACATTGCATGGAGACGGGAAAACCAATTACCTCTAGTAACTATTCATTGATAGGAGGGTATCCATGGGATTTAAATATTATGAATTCATTATATTTTTGAACTCTTATGGTTCAAATTTCCAATATTAGAGTCACTAATATTTGGGATGGCATTTTCTAAAATAAACATAGGCTCATAACCCATATACTTAAAACTCATTTTGGATGATATGATAATGTGGAAAACAACCTCAGCAAGGGCATAAATATTCCTAGATGTGTTCAATAGTAATAATTATTTATGTGATTTTGTGTATAAAGCTACAATGGTTTCACATCACGCTTCAGTTCTTCACTAGGAGATTACAGAAGCCAACTAGAACTTCGGTGTACCTAGGGTACCACATTCTTACCTTAGATTTAAAAATACCCAAAACATACTCTAAATCCTTTGAAAATTATAATATCATAGAATACTTGGATAAAACTATTGTTATCATGTTTTGATTCATTTTTTCCTTCATAGAGACAAATGGTTCAAGAACAAAACTATGTTGTTGTGTGGGTACTAGGTCAGAGAAAGTTATATATTTTTAAAATGTTTTACCAAAATGGGTTTTGATAAAACATAATAATAGTCACATAGACTTAGTCATAATTATAGGGTCACCAACCTCCCTCATTCATGCATGGGATATGCATCCATGGATTGGTACATTTAACTCCCTGGTGCAATAGACTTGATGCCATGGATTTAATGAATAAGGCCATGAATTCTCATCTATTACACTAAAAAGGTTAGGCTAGCCTAGCTACATGGACACAGTGGGTTTTAATTTGTGTCATAACCTACCAATATGTACTTTCACATATAACATGACCAAGAGGTTGAGATATCCCAACCTTCAAGGTGTAAGAGGCATAAAATCACAATGTGGAACATGAGAATGACTAAGTATTATTTTCTCTTATTTTTATGAAAAAATTTTGGATCTTAGACCTAACTATTAAACCTTCAAGTTGATATTTAGATTGTGAAAATTTGACCACGGTAATTTTTAGAACAATAATTGTCACATTTTTTAATCCCTTTTTAACTTCTTGATGGCTTCAAATCCATTCTCTTCTAATTAACTTTGTTCACTCCTTCCCATTTTATGGAATTATAACTACCATAATTATTCCACATCCACTAAAGGTTTCTCTTCTTCCATTTCCATGTTCATTTGGGATTAAAAACACCTTTGTCTATCCACCTCCACCAAAATCCTTCATGGATTCGTTCACTCATTTTCTAGCCTACTATTGGATCCTTCCTCCTTTCACTCTTATCTTAAAAAGGAGGAAGATGAAGGGTCACACATAAACAAGTAAACATAAATATTATCTTATGTATGACAAGAAAAAATATAAATGTAGTTTAATAGTTTGAATATGAAACTAGTGCTTGAGAGATGAGAGATATGCATTAAACGTATGAATAAACACGTCTATAAAGATAAAATGCAAGATACAAAGTTATAACATTTTCTTTGTATTCTCAATGGGAAAGTGAACACAAATTTTCCTTCTTTCCTTCAAGAAAAATTACAATGAGCATCAAAAAACCCTTGTATAATATCTATTTCTCTTATTTATATATGTATGATAGAATGAGATGATGTAGACATAAATTAAAATTTAATTTGAAATAATGTACTTCTGACCACTCCTTATAAGGACTTATCTCATGCCTCATTCCATGGTCTTCTAACTACCATTATTTCACTCCTATAATGGATGATTCATTACTAAAAGAAACAAATGATGTCAAAATATCATTATCCAACAATATAAACTCACTTTTAGATTAATCCACACTTTTTATTTAACTATCTTTATTATTTGGACATGACCACCCTATTTAGACAATCCTGCTCCCTAGTAGTGTCTAGTTCTACCATCCACATCCTCCCACAAAATAATGACTTTTTTTTCAAAATTAAATTCATGTAACGAGGCATCCTACAATTTTAGTATGCCCCATCTAAATTAATTGCCAAAATATCAATATAAATCCATAGTTCAAACCATTTTGCACATAAGAGGCTAACACAAAAAAATTTAGAATGTCTAACTACACATTGAGATAAAACACCTAACATTTAGAGTCCACATAGAGTAATAATCCTTGAACTAAGTTTTCATACACCTCCAAAGTCACAATACATTATTTAATCATTTTATCACACTATGATTACACCAACATTTTTCATTTTGCACTAATTTTTCACACACACCATCATCAAAAATCATTATATATAATAAAAAATCATCTTCTTTGAGAAATTCAAAATGTAAACTCCCTACATTTGAGCATATTTCAATCATATTCTTGCCTCAAACTTTAAATTTTTTTATTACATCTTCCATTTCCTTATTTAACACTTCTATTTTATGCAAATTGATCACCAACTATTCATATGAGAAATAATTTTCTCTCTTATCAAAAAATCTTAATTTGACTAGATATTTGGTATTTATAGCTAACAGATCTTGTATATCCATTTTCACTCTTTCTAACAAGCTACGATAATTTTGGTGACATTTAAATTGTTGATAAATCTTATATTTTTTAATTTAATTATCTCAAATTCTATATAGTTCAAGCCATATAGAAATAACTATTCAATCCAAGCCACAAGATATTTTCCATAGTTATTGTATTGGATTATAATTGAGATGCCCTCTCTACTATTCCTAGGTACTTAAGTTGGAGTGTCTACTTTTGTAACTGTAGGAGCATTTAATATATTAAAAAATTAGTTCACATAACCCACAAGTTATCAGACTTGATCCTCAAACTATTCTTGGGTTAGCTCATCCTGCGTAGACATTTTGATCATTCTCTTAATAGTTTCTCATAGGTTGTGTACATAACTCTCATGATTAGATATACCATATGAGATTATTTTATGGATATAATTTTATATATTCATTTTTTCCTCATTCATTTCAACATTTGACTCAATATTATTTTTGAATTGGGATCCATATGAATTTGACACTAACCTTGATGTGGCCTTTACCTTCTTTGGAGAAGGAGTCTCTAGGAGGTTATCCATAGCATCAAAGTAAGGAAATTATACATTAACCACGTTCTTATTCATTCGAAGTAGTGTTTACATCCAATAAAATTTAGTGTCACTCAAATAGACCATTTGCTCTCTCATGTGTTAGTCATAATGAATCATGATTTAGGTTACCTTGGTGGTGTAGATTATGACAAAATCAAATCTTCAAGAAAATTTGAAAGAAGAGAGAGGATAGTGCATGTGGTACATAAATTTAAAAAATCTTGTAGCTAATTTCTAATGTAATCCTTGATTGGAGGTGATATATTTTTGTGTGGTGTTATCAATCAATAGAGAGATATCATCTCCCAAGGAGGAGGAGGACTACAGTTTCACTTAATTTTTAGCTTGAAACATTTTCAATATAGAAAAGCCTTAACCATAGGTCTTACTTGGATACTTGGTTTGAATTAAATTTTATCCACATTCATCACCTCATATAATATTTTATGGGATATATATGGTACCAAAGCTACCCATGTAAGTTTCTATAGAGACTGATACAAAAGTTTTCCTTGGCAGGGTAGTGGTCCTAGTTCTCCTTTAGTTTTCAGTTCTTATAAATTTTTCAATTTAATCATTGAACCATTTCATTGATATTTCCAAAACTATTTTGGTTTTAAGCCACATATCTATCAACTCTCATATAAACTGATTTATCACTGGCAAAGATGAGGATATGACTCTCTTGATATAAGATGAATCAAGGAATTTAATCCTATCATTTTTCATCTCTTCCAACACCTAAGTGGTAGTGAATATTTTATTAATTATAAAATTAGTTAACTCAAATCACACCTATACACTTCATAGTCATCTATACAATCATCATATTAATCAACCAAATGTGGTTTATGTACATATGAGGGGCATATCTCGAGATGAGCTCTTAAATATCCTTTATTGTCAAAATAAGATCTACTCATGTGATGGTGTATTATGAATTGAGCTCCTAAAGATTTAATATTTTGATCATATATGAAATTATTACAAGTGTAATGGCCAATGGTGACTAGGAATACTACACCTGCCACATGATTCTACCTGCATATCTTATGTATATATTTGTGTTGTTTACAAATTTTAATCAACAATATTTTTTCATTTTATAACCATGGTATTATTAAATTAATAATTTCAAATAATCCTAATATAATATATAATAATGTTTTTAATTTAATTAAGTTGCTTCCATATTAAAAAATGAGATTAGTTGATTCCTCAGAGATCCTGACTCCCCAATCTTCATTTGATGCATGTAAAATTCTCATGGTGATGGTATCATTGACACATCTAAAGATTTTGATGATTTTTTCTATGTTAAATTGTATAAGTAACTATTTTACCTTGTTTTCTATACGTACATTGTCCAATTGGGTGAGAACAAGGTAAACTCTCTATGATCTTAATGAGTATACCAAGTATAAAGTTATTGTTGACCTTTTCAATCACCATTATTTCTGTCATTGAGTATGCTAAGTTCATAATGTATTTCATCATAATTTACATCCTTTTATTAGTTCCAATATTCCTAGTTAATTCATATTGAGTTCATATTGAGATTTTCTCTTAGTCTAGGAGTCTAATTGCAAGAATTATGTATTTATTATGCCGTCTTAGTATGTTTTAAGACACTTTTGAAAAATTTAAGGTATTTTTGAAAAAAATAATCTTAATTTAGTTTTAATATATCTAATTTATATACACCATATATATTCTTAGTTAATTTTTGGTCTTCATGACTACTTCTTGGTTGACCATCTCAAGTCTTTAAAGCTTGTCAAGTCATGGGTAAAGGAAATTAAAGGAAAATTGTAAGAAAATGAAAGGTGTCACATATTTTGTGGTGAATAATAAGTTTAATACATTTATTAAATTATTTTTATATATTTTTAATGCATATATATAAGTTTTAAATTTCTTTTGGTGGCTCCAACTCATATGCAAGGATGTAAGGGCAATTTTCATGCATTTTTGAGGCAAAAAATTAGATTTTTATTGGTTCCTACGTGGGAAAAGGATTGTACACAGATTTATAAACTTCATGGATATTTATAAAACATTTTCCAATGGTTATGAACTCAAAATATGCTGTAATTATGTTAATATAACTCAAATCTCTTTCAAAATTGATTTTCAAGCTTGAAATTATCTCAAAACAAATGTGATATCTTGGTGGAGATGTTTCATGGATTAGAATGGTTAATATGAAGGTTAAATAGGTTTATTTAATCCTATATAATTTTTTTTAGTATAATAAATAAATATTCATCTTTATGAACAATTGTTAAGAAATAAGACTACTCCAAAGCCTTCAAAACCTTACCTAGAGAACATGGACTTTGAAAATTTGATCTTTTGAAGTGTTTTGAAGATTTATACAACATGATGAATGATTTTTATTCCTTATAAATTATATCAAGACACATTTTACTAAGATAAAATCATTAAAAATTTTTTATACATGGAAAATGGGCTTAGCTAACAAGCATGCATGAGAAATGAGCACCTATAAGCCTGCAGACCTAAAAGTGCATTTTTGGAGTGTTTTTTAAATTTAACATAGAATTTAAATGATTTTAAATATACACTAGGTAAATAAATGACATTAAAATAAATAATTATCTATTTATACCATGTATATTACAAAATATAAAAAAATTACTAAACAAGGATACTTGCTACCCTAAGAGAGCCTAGAAGCACAAAAAGGAGCATAACATGAGTTTCATTAATTCAAATATTATGAAATTTGAATATAAAGTGAGTGGAAATATTTAAAAATTTTGTTTGTGGTATCATGTCTATAAAATACCTTAAAATATACCAAATTTAGAATTACAGGTTTGTGCATGCAAAAATGTTGAAAACTAGTTCTCGAGAAGCCCAAAAGTGCAAGAACTCAAGTTTTATTGATGTAAATGCATTTAAAATTTGTATTTAGGAGTTACAAGGTTATATAAACTATATAAATTTATTTTAAAACCTTTTAATATATTAATGAATTAAATAAAGAATATATATCTCTCTCAAGAGCTTCTTAAGCACTAATAGAGTTCACATCTAAAAATTTGAACTAAGTCATCATCAAGAGCCATGAAAGACATTTTGAGAGGCCTCAAATTATCTGATATAAGGTATATGTTTTCTTATTTATCATTTAATTTAATTTTTACATGTCTTTCATCATGCTCATGGAGCTTTTAATGCAAAATAAGAATGTGTACATGGTCAAAAAATCATCAAATGAGGAGCTAAAGTTGTGGATCATCAATGCACCATCATAATTTACATTCAAAATAATACCTAAAAAACCTCAATAATATCATATCTTCCCTCTACAAAAAAATCAAGTATAATAATTCAAATTAATCAAGGACTTTTCAAAGTGTATTTTCATCATGTAAGCTTGTAGGAGTTGGTAGAAGACAAAGTGGAGTTTTAGCATGTAACTTCATCTTAAACAACTAAAGTGTACAATAATTACTTATGCACCCCCATCACAACTTGGATACCTCAAATAAAATAGTAATACATTGGATAAGAAATAAGATGCCAATTTAAGTTAGACTTCATTTATGTTTTAATTTTCATCCTTAATGGGAGCATTGATGACAAGTTTGCTTGCTTATCCCCTCAATCAGGACTCTTCTCACTATATATACTTGATTTTTCTAAGTAATTTAAGAAACATATATATAGTTGTGGTTCATCCCTACCAAATTTAAAACTTTTAAACACTTTATTGAGTAAGAAAGAATTTTTTTAACCTTATCATAAGTCAGTTATTGTGTGTAATTAATGAATTATTAATGTAAGCTTGTGATAGTTTAAGCCTATCCCTAATTTATGTCAATTGTTTTTACATTTATTCATCAAAATTTATCTTTCATATGTTTTATTTTGTGTCTGATATTTTATTCAATTCATAGTTGTGATGAATGCCATTTGAGTTTCATAAGGCTAGTGGTCATCCTTCTAGGTACTATTATAAGCTAAATCCTTTATACAAAACTCTTATGCTCGATATTCATTGGTGAATTTTGATTTTTGTATGTGTAAGTGATCTTTTATTTCATTTTATGTGTGTCCAAAAAAGTTTAGGTATTCAATTTTGGTACATCACCCCATGATTAATCTTAGAAGCATAGGAAGTATTTGTGTGTGTGTGTGTGTGTGTGTGTGTGTGTGTTAATTGTCAAGAAGTAGTTTAGGTGATGATCAAGGTGATGCATCAAGGAAATAAAAACTCTCTAGAGGTTTACTTACACTATAGGTCACCCATAACTTGGAAGTGATCTCATTGTGTCAATTATGTGAGAAATCTTGGAGACCTTTTCTCAAGGGTATAACTCAAAGTGATAATAGTCATATAGAATGTGTTTGTTACTTATATATTTATGGTTTATTATAGTGTATTATTGATGATGTTACTCCATTGATGATGTTAGTCCAATCAATATATTATTTACCATCACATATGATGATCATATCTATGAATATATAATGATAAAAATCCATAGTTTTCTTGTTACCCATGACCCTATGAAGAAGGGTGACCTTGTCCAAAAATTTATATTTTAAATGTCATATATAGAGCTTCTTCATGAGTTTTTATAGGATTTTTTTTTGTTTTTTTAAAAACCACCCATCATTGATGATTGTGAGATGTTTCTTGGGTTTTTATCCCATTATTCTTGTCTAAATTTAACACACATTTTAGCATTTGTTTCCCTTTATGGAATGCTTATATTCATGTCCACTGGAGTAACATATAACTAGGCCATCAAGCCACCTCTCTCCAATCATGTCTCCTTGGTATCTAGATTATAATGTTGAACACATACAAATAATAGATTTGAGAATTTCACGGAGATGGGAAAACTAGTTACCTATGGTAAACTAATCATCGATGGGAGGGTAGCCATAGAAGTAAAATATTATGAATTAATTATATTTTGGAAATATTATAGGTTCACATGTCCAATCTGAGAATCACCAATCTTTGGGATGTAATTCTTTAAAATAAACATAGGCTCATAACCCATGTACTTACACTTCATTTTGGCTGATATGATAATGTGGAAAACAAGCTCAGTAAGGGCACAAATATTCCTAGATGTGTTCAATAGTATAAATTATTTATGTGGTTGTGTGGATAAAGTTATAGTTGTCTTTAAAATGTTCACTTCACCTTCAATTCTTCACTAAGAGGTTACAGGAGCCAACTAGAACACTAGTGTACCTAGGGTACCACATTCTTTCCTTAGATTCAAAAATATTGATAACACACTCTAAATCCTTTAAAAATTATACTAGCATAAAATACATGGATAAAACTATTGTTATTGTGTTTTACTTCATTTTTACCATCACAGAGACAAATGGTGCAAGAACAAAACTATGTTGTTATGTGGGTACCAAGTTAGAAAATGTTATGTATATTCAAAATATTTTACCCAATTGGGTTTTGATAAAATATTTTTATAGTCACATAGAATTATTCATCATGCTATGATCACCAACCTCCCCCATTAATGCATGGGGCATGCGTCTATGGTTTATTACATTGAACCCCCTTCTGTGATAGATTCAATGACATGGCTTTAATGAATAAGGCCATGAATTCTCATCTATTGCACGAACAAGGTTAGGCTAGCCTAGCTACATGGGCATGGTGGGATTGAAGTTATGCCATGACATACCAAGATATGCTTTCACATCTAACATGACCAAGAGGTCAAGATATCCTAATCTTCAAGGTGTAAGAGGAATAAAATCATAATGTGGAACACAAAAATGACTAAGTATTATATTCTCCTATATTTATGATAAAATTTAGGCACTTAGACCTAACTATTAACCCATCAATTTGATACTAAAATTGGGAAAATTTGACCATAATAATTTTGGGAATAATAAATGTCACATTTTAATACCTTTTTAACTTTTTGATGGCTTCAAATCCATTCTCTTATAATTAATTTTTTTCTCTCCTTCACATTTTATGGAATTATATCCACCATAATTCTTCCATATCTACTAAATGGTTCTCTTCTTCCATTTCCATCCTCATGTGGTATTACAACCACCTTTGTCTGTCCACCTCCAACAAAATCCTCTATGGATTTATTCACTCATTTTCTAGCCTATTGTTGGATCCTTCCACCTTTCACTCTTATCTAATTTCATCTCCTCTTTTCTCATGATATTCATATCATCTTTAGATATTATCCTTGATACCATCATCTTGGTTTTGGCTTCTCCATTTTCAAGAGTATTAAAAAAAAAATCCTTTGCTTCTTCATAGCTTGTGAATGCAAGTGGTTCATTGTTTTCACTTTGGAAGGCCTCTTTTAATGTCTTCCACCCCTTCATGTTTGCACCTACATATATATTAAACTCTCAAATTAGTTTTAAAACTTGAGACTTAATAGTCTCCATAGGTGATTCCTCCATCTTCACATAATCATCTTGATTTACATTAGTCTTTGGATTCTTAAAGCTTCTTCCATTATGTCTACACCTTAGAACATTTATTAGTTTCTCTTTTTTATAACTATTTTTTATATTCTTCACCTCTCATCCTTTTTACATAAACTCTATGATGATTACATTTTACTTCCTTCTCCTCCTTATTTGGCATCCCAAGTATGCCATTTGAAAATTATCTTTTGCTCCCTTTTACCTCTATGAAAATAAGGCAATCCTTAACTCATAAGAGTCTCTCATCCCACATTTATGTGGTTTATTACCACATATACCTATTATAGTAGGGGTTTTATTTTTTCCCATATGTATTTATTATGGGATTTTTTACTCACTTAGAGTTTTCTTACTTTCATGGAGAATATTTATTATGTGTGTAGGTTGATTGGGTGACTAGGAAGTAGCTCCCTTGACTAGCTATTCAGAGTATGGGACTTACTTCTCTATTCTTGGCTTTATTAACCACATATTTTGGAAAAGTTAATCAACACTCTCATATATGTACATCTCACATTTTTTAGCTTTATTAATAAATAGAAGTTTGGATTTTGGCTCCTATCTCTCTTTAAGAAATATTTTCTCTTATGTACTTCATTTGCTTTTAGTTACTTCATGTTGTGTACTTTAATGGATTAGGTGTTCACTCTACTCATGTATTCAACTTCCCCAAACCTTGGAATCAACCCTGATATGGTATCAGATCCACCATGGTAATAATGTGTCTATTTTTTTTAAGTTCTAATCTTTATTTTTAAATCTTGAGATTATTTACATATATTGTGAGGTAATTTTTTAAGGGATTGGACAGCATTTTGGTGTTTTTTTTTAAAATCTCAAAAAAATGTAGGGGATTCTTTTTGGGTACATTACTCTATAGTAATAATGTTTTCTTGCCTCGATTCTCTCATTCATTCATAGGTAGTTATTTATTTTTTAGACCATGGTATATAGAGTAAGAGTCAATATTTTCATGCGGTGGTCCCACATCCTGTCATGACCTACTTTTGGTCACCCACTACTATAATCAGTCTATCAAAAGTGTTATAGATTGTACACTACTACAAGTTCTGAGAGTGTTTTGAGGATGGACAGTGAGTGGACTACATTCATCCTGAGAACCTAATATTAAGATCTGGTCTAAATGTCTAGTATTATATTTTTATCTGATGATTCACATCTTGGTCTATAATATGGAATGTACTTTTTGCATACTACATCCCATATAGATAATCATTTTCACCCTTTATTCATTTTTCATCATTCAAATGGGATTGTCCTACACCTATGGATTCCTCGATGGTCTTCAAAAACCTAAAAACTACCCTTGGAAGCATTCTTCACTTTTCATCGATTTGGTAGGGCTTTTCTTCCTTAAATATAATACCACTCTTTCTTCATGCAAGTGGTTGTTGATCACCACTAACAAAGAAGGTCATTTTTTTTAATTTTGGTGGGAAAAAATATTTTCTTATTAAAAAGGGGGAAGGAAATTAAGTCAATTCATTATTACAGGTATTTCAATATTTTAAAAGTCAATTACTTAATTGATTTTTTATAATTTTAATATGTCAAGGTGATTGCAATGTTTTATAATATTATGGGCTCTTTAAAAAAGTTATGGGGGGACTTATTTATTAAATCAATGTCAATTCTTAAAATTGATATTATTATTTGTAAAGTCTTTTCATTGGTTCTTTGGAAATAAGTGGAATAATATTATATATTTTTGAGATTAATTTTAATTATTTTTTCATTAAAAATAATATATTTTATTATGATTAATATTCAAAAGATGGGAATATTGTTTTGAAAATTCTTCATTTTTTTGCTTAATGAAGATCCAAGGGTGAGGTTTGATTTGGTAGGTGGCCAACCCCCTCACATTAAAAATAATAATTTCTCTTTCCTTTTGAATTTGTACATTCATTTCCTTAGATGCATTATTGGTTGAGCCCAATGTCCCCTTTGTAGATTTTATATTTTCTAACATTTGTGCTAGTTGCTCTAGACGCATTCTTGGTTATGCCTAACATCTTTTGAGCATGCATTATTTACAAAATTTGGGGGATTCACCATTTCATATTTTAAGTGGGGTGTACTTTACTTTGAGGTAATCTTTCTTTCTACTTACACTTTCATTTTTTCAATAACAACAAGTTGCTCTACTACTATAACTCAACACTACAATAAATTCAAGTTTAATCAACCCATTAACTCCCTTTAACTATCATGAATGGAAAATCAGGATGGTAATAATTCTAAGGAGTAAGGGTTTGTATAAGAAAACCATGGGTGATGAAATGGAACCTAACATAGATATAAATAAATTTAAGTGGTATAACCATACTGATCAATCCTATGGGCTATTATGTCTTTATGTTGCATTTGATCTTCTATTTCATTTGGATCCTACCAAATCACCCAATGATGTATTGGCCATTATGGGAAATATATTTGAGGATCAAGATGTGATGAGAGGTCATGAACTTGAGAATTAACTCATTAGCCTAAGTCATAGCAACTTTGATACCCTTCAAGATTTCTTCACTACGTTCAATTCCTTGAGATTGTAGTTAAAAAAATGTGAGATAAAAAAAGAAAATGGATAAATGATTATTTATCTAGTTTATAAACCAAGCCCTGAATATTAGTTATTTGTCTCTACTTTTCAAACCATTAAAAGTGTTTTAGACACTAGATAGAAAGTTCCCTCTTTAGATGCTTTCATTATATAATCCTTCTATGGATATAACTTTGCAAACCAAGTCATTTACTTTTCTGTAATTTAATGATTTTTTAAATTAAAATATTATTAATTCTAATTATGATTTAATTACAAAATTAAATAATAATTATAGAGGATATACCTTAATTTATTTTATAGTAATTACATGATTGTATTTTAATTGAGGTACTTTTACATTGATAAGAATTGTAAGACAAGCATGATTTTTAAGATTTTAATTATATTTTAAAATTTTTATCAATGGATACATAAGCTAGAGTACAAGAACCTTGAAGTGGTAAATTATATTAATTACCTCCAATAGATAAATGATTACAATTTTCATATGCTAATTTTTCCCCTCCATATTGTGATTATTATCGAAAATACACAAGGAAGAAAAATGGTTTTAGGTTGTCCTAGAAAAATTAATAATCTAATTAAATTTGAAAAGGCCTCCATTACTTAACAAAAATACATGATTGGATTGTAACTAGGTTAACTCTACATTAGTAAGAATACAATACAAAATGTTCATTCAATAGTCAATATAAGCAATGTCATGTTCAATATATTAGTTATTGAAACCGTCTCCAATTCATTTTAAAAAAAAAAATGTTTTCCTTTTATTCCAATTCATCCACATCAAAGTAACACAAATAAAATTCACAAGGATGGATATCTCAATGTAATAACATGTTTTCACATTTAGATGTTATGGTATATGAGGATGTGAACTGGGTCCATAAGGAGACTCCAAACAGTATGAATGATGGCTAAGGTCTCTTTATCCTAATCAACGAGCCAATTATGAAAAAAATCATAGTTGAATATATTATCTTGATGGAATTAAAAATGTTATATGTTAAATAAACTTGTCATATTATAAAAGAAAACATTATTTCATATATTTTTAGTTTCAACAGTAAAAAATATTGATGGATAGATATATTTAAGGTAATGTATTCAAATGTAATATTATCCCTCTATATGTTCAACTTCTTACAATGGAAAATTATAGATACATCTCAAATATAAAAGGGTGTGAGATTCACACCAATTGCATTTACTTCTTATAAATAAATATTTTTTTGGGATGTAAATATTTTATGTAGTTCATTTCTTCCATGTAATGCCTTCAAGGATATCCAAAAAAAAGTGTGAAAGCATAATCCTTCTATGGCCTTAGCTTTGCAAACCAAGTCATTTACTCTTCTGTAATTCAATGAATGTTGTTGGTAAAAAATATTATTAATAAAAAAATCTTTCTCTAATTAAAATTTGCTTATAAAATTAAAGAATAATTAAAAAGGATATATCTTAATTTATTTTATGACAATTACATGATTGAATTGTAATTGAGGTACTTATACACTGATGATAATTGTAAGACAAGAACAAATCTTAAGTTATTAAATATATTTTAAATGTTTTGTCAGTGGAAACATAAGCTAGAGGGAAAGAACCTTGAAGTGGTGAATTATATTAATTATCCCCCTAGCAATAAATGTTCACCATTCTCATATGCTAAGTTGGCCCCTTCGCATTGTGATTATTACCAAAACTACATGAGGAATAAAAAAGGTTTTAGATAGTACTATAAAATTAATAATCTAATTAATTTCAAAAATGCCTCCATTACTTAACACAAATACATGATTGGATTGTAATTATGTTAACTCCACATTGGTAAAAAAATAATATGAAATTTTTGTTTAATAGTTCAATATTATAAATGCCAAGTTCAATATAAATAATGCTAATAAACATGTTTGTGAAGAAGACAGACATTGGTAACATGAAAATTATTGCAATTGATAGGTCCCTAAAATAGGTAGAGGTATTTATCTAAAAGGGAAGGCTAAGTTAAAATAAGGTATTTATTGAACTCTACCCACCTTTTTCCATCAAGATCAACATTAAAATTTATAAATATTAATATTTTGGGATGGTGGTAGGTATCACATTTATCAATTAAGAGAAACATAAAAAATTATATTATTAATATCATTTTTCAAAAATACAATCCTTCCTTTGAACAATGATGGATGGAAATTAAGCTAGGAGATAGTGAAAGGAAATAAGAACAAAAAATGCTTAAAAGGAAGATCTCTAAATGACTTTACAAGGAACAAAAGGCATATAAAAATCCTACTTGATTAGTTGCATCAAAGGTAGTGTAAATGAAATTGTAGGGAGAACCAATTCTCCCCTTCTTCTTCTCTCTTTAACTAGTGTAGTAGTATTTAATGTAAACACATCAATA
Source organism: Torreya grandis (assembly GCA_037957365.1). Classification (NCBI taxonomy): domain Eukaryota; kingdom Viridiplantae; phylum Streptophyta; class Pinopsida; order Cupressales; family Taxaceae; genus Torreya; species Torreya grandis. The sequence continues at coordinate 3,736,932 of JARHVA010001113.1, forward strand.
ATACATTAAAGCCTTTGGATTCTTATCCATGAAATTAAGGAACTTGAAGGACAAGGACTAAAAATTTTCCACGAACAAATTAAACACATTGAACATGTATTCATTGATGAAATGAGCTTCATAGGCACAAAAGAAGCTAATCAGATTGCTAATTGTGTGGGGCATTTCCTCAACATGGTAACAAAGCTTTTGGAGGTTGTTCGATTATACTTGTTATTGATCTTGGACAGCTTTCCCCCATAAATGACATAACTTAATGTATGTAGGAAATTCATTTTGTCATACACTTTGGTAGGCATTTGACATAATTGTAACATTACACATAAATTTTTACCAACAAAGATGCATATAAAATTATATACTATTTAAAATTTTATTGACCAATATCAGAAGTGCAAATCCAAAAAAGGAATATTGGAATATGCTCATGTCAATAACATCATACTTCATACATATAGAAGAATAAGAGGATTTCAAAATGTCAATGCATTTGTATGCAACTAATAAATTGTCAATAATGCATAATAAGAAAATGCTAAAATCATTAAACAATTTTATAATAATATGTAAAGTAGAACATATTAATTAATAGATTACACCAGATAATGACACTCAAATAAATAAAAATGTGCTTCTAGGTAAAGGATGAAAGACTATGTTGACATCTAATCTATGGCTAAAAGTAAGGTTGGTTAATAGAGCAATTGGAGAAATAGTTCACGTTGTCTTCCACACAGATTCTAATCCACCTTCCTTACCCATGTACGTGGTTGTACCTTTAACAAATATTATGGTCCCCTAGGGAATATTTATAATCTAACACATTTTCCAATTCCACCTATTACATGAGGAAATCACCACCAAATGCCTATCAAAATGGCATGGGCTCTAACCATACATACAGTATAAGGGATGACTCTCCATAAAGAGACAATAGATATTAGCAACATTGATCATCAAGGATTGACCTTCACTATCATTACAAGAGTATGCTCCTTCTCTAACCTTTATATCAACCCTTCAATTTTATTTGACTGATATTCTAGAATGAAGGATAATATTTATGTTAATCTATGAAGGGTGGATGAAACAAGAATTAGCATAATTCCTTTTCCCATTCATTTGTAGTAATTGTAGTATTTCTTAATAAACATTAAAAAAATTATATTTCAAAAGCATTTATTTTGATCTTTCCTACTCCTTCATGGCTTGGCATTGATGCACACTTTATTTATATTTAGGATATTTAACATTATTTAATTTAAGTTGAAATCAATGTTTCAACATATGTAAGATATTTAACATTATTAATTTAAGTTTTAGTTTGTAATTTTATAAATTTTACTTTGTATTGAATTTCCATCATTAGGTCATGAATTCATCCTCTTTTGAGTGAAACTAGAATAGATACACCTTTATCCACTAAGTTAAACATAATAAGTTTGCAATAAAAAATGTAAAGGAGTTAGTCTATGTGCCTTCCAAATTGCATCTTCCATCACACAAGTAGGTGGAATACAAGAAAGGGGTTATGAAGCATTGTAATGTACATCCAAGACATGATAACTTGGATTATTCCATTAACCACCATAAAATACTCAATATGGAGACTTCCTCAACTTTGTAATATATATAAAGCATAGCTATAGATAGTGCCAATGGCAATCCTATTATTGCATCTCTAATGAACCACTTAATGATGATGATGTTGATTTGCTTGATGAAAATAAATCTAAATACAATCACTATTTTTGATTTAATAATTAATATCATTTATTTGTCATTATAAATTTATCAGTAATGTTTTATGATTATTATGTGCATACTAAGTGCTTAATCCATATTTATTATGATAGAATATTTATATTTTTTTATGACTATACCCCATCCATGTCGTGTAATAATTCTAAAATATAATAGTGATTAAAGGCTTAAGTTGAATCCAAAACATAAATTGTTTTCCATTATAATTATTTGATCACAATGATATGTGGTGAAGAACTCTGAATACATTAAAATTGCTTTGTATGGGATCAAATCAATATTCATCTTCTTTTGGATAAAGGTTATCATCCACATCGAAGTAACACAAATAAAATTCATAGGGATGGATATCTCAATGTAATAACATGTTCTCCATTTAGATCTTGTGGTTTAGGAGGACAAGAATTGGATCCAGAAGGAGACTCCAAATAACATGAGTGATGGCTAAGGTCTCCTGATCCTAATCAACGAGCCAAGTATGATAATTTTTGTAATTGAATGTATTATCTTATTGGAATTGGAAATGTTATATTTTAAATAAACATGTCATATTATAAAAGAAGATATTGTTTCATATATTTCTAGTTTCAATAGTAACAAATCTTGATGCATAGATATATTTAAGGTAATGTATTCAAATATTATATTAGCTCTTTATAAGTTCAACTTCCTAAAATAGAAAATTATAGATATATATCAAATATAAAAAGGTGTGAGATTTATACTAATTGCATTTACCTCTTATAAAGAAATATTTTTTTGGCATGTCAACATTCTATGTAATTCAATGAGTCTATGTAATATTTTCAGCAATATGAAAGAAAAAAATGCCAAGGCATAATCGTTCTATAGCTTTAACTTTGTAAACCAAATCATTTAGTCTTTTGTAAATCAATGAATGTTGTTTATAAAAAATATTCTTAATGAAAAAATCTTCCTCTAATTAACATTTGCTTATAAAATTAAAGAGTAATTATAGAGGATATATCTTAATCCTTTTTATAATAATTACATGAATGAATCGTAATTGAGGTACTTCTACATTGATAAGAATTGTAAGACGAAAATGCATTTTAAGATCTTAATTGTATTTTTCTCCGAGACAACTTTTTCAAATAAAAGAAATGTTAAACTATTTGAATCTAGATTTTCAAAACATGAAATGACATAATATAAAAAGTTTGAAATCCCAAAATTAACAAGGGCTGCGTAGCAGCTAGTCTCTACCTCTAATGCACCAATTGCACTAGAAATCGTAATATAACCTGCGTTGAGTTGATTTGGAGAATTTAGGAGGTAAAGTTGTACATTAATAGAAGAAAGGTTTCATAGTAGGTATTGTAGTTCTGGTGGTGGATATGAAGACATCGAGTTCGCATATTATTTAAATCTTCGAAAATAATTAAAAAAAAAATATTGAATTATCATAATTATTCTATGATGAAATTTAGTGGTGTTGGAAAAAAATAATTAAATTATAAATTATTGTAAATATATTCAAGTTACTATATTTATGGTGTCTATAATAACAATATAAATAGTTTTAACATCAAAAGGATATAATGTATGCGTTAATATACTAGTAGCATTATAAATAAATAAAATGTATAATTTATTTATTATAATAATAGTAAATAAAATTCACATATGGTAATAGATTTGATGAATATAAAATAACACATAATTTTATTTATTTTTAAATACGTTATTAGTTAAGTAGGATAAATATTACCCTCATTGACATGAAACCACTTATAAAAGTTTTAGAATTGTGGAGCTAAAATTTATATATTACTCTTGATGTTACGGAATTCATCTCTCTTTAATATCATTGAAATATAAAAATTAAAAATAACAAATTTTTAATTTAGTATAAATTTTAATTTAAATTTTGTAATATATAATTATCATAAAATGATAAATATTCTTTTATATAAATTTTAAATAATAATTTCATTAAAAATAATAAAAAATCAATCATACATTTTTTATGATAATTGAGTAATCTGTTCATACATTTTATACATTTATTCATTCTTAGTAATTATATTTAAGAGTAATTTGTCAATGTCATTAATCAGGGCAATGCCATTAACATGTCAAAGATTGAAATATGTCACAAAGATTTATTTTAATTGGCGGAGAACTTATTTTTGTGCACCGCCATTTGATTGGTCTGGCAGTAAAATTATAAAACTAGCCAAACATTTTTGGGAGATTGTAAAAGAGTAATTTTTTCATATGGACAATGTCTAGAACTATAGTGAGATGTGGCACGACAAACGTTAATTGAAAAATTATTATTTCAAATAAAATTTATATTAAAAAATTAAAAATTCCTAATTGAAAACCAAAAAGAAGACATAAACATCTTCATATAGATTAGACTAGCTTACAAGGCAATCGCCGAATAAAATTTAATTTAGAATTATGGAGAGTGTGCACAATCATTGCCAAATGGTAATTCAAATTACTCTTTAACAACCAACAATTGATGTTCATTTTTAAAAATATTTTTAAAAAAATCTTTTCATTTAACTATATAAAAATGCTAATAAACATGTTAATGTGTGACATGAAAATTATTGCAATTGACAGGTCCCTAAAACAGGTAGAGGTAGCCGTCTAAAAAGGAAAGGCTAAGTTGAAATAAGGTATCTGCCGCAGTCTGCCCATCTCTTTCCATCACGATCACCATTAAGGATTAATATTGTGCGATGGTGGAATGAAGATAAAAAAGGCTTTAAAGGAGGATCTCCATTTCTATTTCTTGTGAGAGTGAGCAGGACGAGAGGGAGAATCCGTTGAAAACAAAATAAAAAATAAATTAGTTTCTTGTGAGAGAGAGCAGGACGAGAAGGAGAATACGTTGAAAAAAAAAATAATCAGCTTTTGGAAGGAAGGCCCTCCGCCTCTCTCTCACACACAGTGAAGTGAGTAGTGTGTATATATAGTACTGGATCACATAACACATTTCTCAGTATTGTGGAATAGATCCCATCCAGTTTAGAGGTTGAGCAAATTAAAGAGTAAAATGGAATGGTTAGGCTGTTCTACGTTGTTGGCCTTACTGGCCTTGATATGCATAATTCCAGTGATATCGTCATCTTCTGATAGACTATTTAGTGATTGGCTGAAAGGTGGTGATGAAAATGTAAATGTAAATGCGGCGGCGATGAGGGTGAATTTGACGCGCAGATCAGAGCCAGATGCAAACTCGACCTTTTCTGAGCGATTGCACTCTGCAGTGGATCGAAGTAAGAGGTAAGCAAGTCTAAGTCCAAATCTATACAACTAGACCCTGAGACGCCAGTTCAGGTGGGAGATGGAGAATTTCTGATGGAAGTTGGAGTGGGAACCCCTTCTGTGAGCTTTGAAGCCATTGTGGACACGGGAAGCGATCTGATATGGACTCAGTGCAAGCCTTGCCAGGACTGCTTCAAGCTACCTACGCCAATCTTCGACCCCTCCAAATCCTCCACATATTCCACAGTTCCTTGCAGTGATTCTCTTTGCGACGTTTTGGGAAATACAAAAGTAGGATGCAATCCAGATTGTAGCTTTCTGTATTCAGTATGGCGATGGCTCCTTTACGAGCGGTGTGCTGGCTTATGAGACGTTATCCATAGGGAGTGGAAACAAGGTTGCGGGCATTGGTTTTGGACGCGGACATGACAATGAGGGGCAAGGATTCTCTTAAGGCGGAGGTCTTGTGGGTTTAGGAAGAGGTGCTCTCTCCCTCATCTCACAACTGAGCTCCAAGGTTGAAAACAAATTCTCTTACTGTCTCTTGTCCATCACCGATTCTTCTTCACAAACCAGCCCTCTCTTTTTCGGGGAAGGTGCTTCCTTGAGTGGAGCCGAGTCTTTCCCTCTCATTAAGAGCAGTGTCATTCCCACTTTCTGGTACATTCCCATTACAGGAATCACCCTAAATGGCAAACCCGTAGACATTCCTGCTGGAACTTTTAATCTGCAATCAGACGGCAGCGGAGGCATGATCATTGACTCCGGAACCACCGTTACAATTCTGGACGAGGCTGCCTACTCTCCTCTCAAAGAAGCCATTCAATCAGCCATTGATCTTACTCCTGCGAACGGCTCTTCTGTGGATTTAGATCTGTGTTACCAAACATCAGGTAAGGTCACATTGCCTTCCCTCACATTCAACTTCAAAGGTGGCGTGGATTATGAGCTTCCCGCACAAAACTTTTTCAATCAAGTATCTGACAATCTCTTGTGCCTGGCCATGCTGGGTGAACCCTCCGGTAATTTTCCTTCAATATTTGGCAACATACAACAACAAAATTTCCACATCCTTTACAACGATGCCCAAAACATGCTCTCTTTCAAGCCCACTAAATGTGATTCTATTTAAATCTTCTTTCATGTAATTCCCATACCATACCATATCTCATCTTATTTCCTACTTAATATACAAGCGCTGCGCTTTTGGCAACTTGTTTACATCTCTTATTTAATCTTATGTAGAGCATAGCCTTAAATGCTTTAAAAACAATCATGTATAACAACTCAATACTTATGTTGCTTGTGTTGTTTATAACCATAGCTAAGTAATTAATTCCTCTTCCCGTTCATTTGCAGTAATTATAGTATTTCTTGATAACGAAAAAGAAAAGTACATTCCCAAAGCTTTTGTTTTGATTTTTCCTACCTCTTGGAATTGATGTACACTTTATATGTATTTAGAATATTGAACATTATTTCACTTAAATTTAAATTAACTTTTTAACATATGTAGGATATTTAATAAATTATTGAATTTTAATTTTAATTTTTAATTTAATAAATTTTACTTTGTATTAAATTTCTACCAATAAATCATGAATACATATTCCTTTGAGTGAAACTAAAATACATACATTTTTATCCGTTTTGTTAAAGATAATAAGTTTGCAACAAAAAATATAAAGAAGTTAGTCTATGTGCCTTTCAAATTGCATATTTTATCATACAAATATGTGGAATACAAGGAAGGGGTGATGAAGCATTGAGATGTAGAGCCAAGACATGCTAACTTGTATGTTTCCATCACCCACCATAAAATAATTAATATAGAAACTTCCTCAAATTTGAAAGATCTACAAAACATAGCTACCAATAGTGCCAATGGCAGTGCTACTATTGTGGCTCTAATTAACCATTTAGTGACGACGATGTTGACGTGTTCAGTGAATAGCAATATGAATACAATCACTAATTTTATTCTAATAATTAATAGCATTTATTTGTCATTATAAATTTATCAGTAGTGTTTTAAGTTTTTTTTGGGCATACTATATGGTTAATCCATAATTATTATACTAGAATATAAATATATATTTTTATATGACTATACTCAAACCATACCATATAGTAATAGTGCTAATATATAATAGTGCTTAAAGGCTTAAGATGAATCTAAAAAGAAAATTATTTTCCATTATAATTATATGATTGCAATGATATGTAGTGAAGAACTCCGAATACATTATAATTTTTTTCTATGGGATCAAATCAATATCTATCCTCTTTTGGATATAGGTTATCATCCACATTGAGGCAACACAAATAAAATTCATAGTGATGGATATCTCAATGTACTAACACGTTTCTGCATTTAGATCTTATGGTCTACAAGGACAAGAACTGGGTCCATAAAAAGACTTTAAATAGCATGAACGATCGCTAAGGTCCTCTGATCCTAATCAACAAGCTAATTATGAAAAATTTCCTAGTTGAATGTAGTTGAATGTATTATCTTATTGGAATTAGAAATGTTATAGTTTAAATAAACACGTCATATTATCAAAGAAAATAGTTTTTCATATATTTATAGTTTCAACAATAACAAATATTGATGCATAGATATATTTAAGGTGATGTATTCAAATGTTATATTATCCCTCTATAAGTTTAACTTCCTAAAATAGAAAATTCTAGATACATCTCAAATATATAAAAGGCGCGAGCTTCATAATAATTGCATTTACCTTTTATAAAGATATATTTTTTTCGGATGGTGACATTCTATGTAATTCAATAATTCCATGTAATGCCTTTAAAAAACATGTCAATGCTCAATCCTTCTATGGCCTTAAATTTGCAAACCAAGTCATTTAATCTTCTATAATTCAATGAATATTGTTTGTAAAAATATTCCCAATAAAAAAATATTCCTCTAATTATGATATGCTTATAAAATTAAATAATAATTATAGAGGATATACCTTAATTTATTTTATAATAATTACATGATTTGATAGTAATTGAGGTACTTATACATTGATAATAATTGTAAGACAAGAATAATTTTTAAGATTTGAATTGTATTAAAAAAGTTTTGTTAATAGAGACATAGGCTAGAGGGCAATAACCTTGAATTGTTGAATTATATTTGTGTTAAGGCCTCCATTACTTAACACAAATACATGATTGGGTTGTAATTAGGTTAACTACACATTAGTAAGAATACAATATGAAATGTTCATTCAATAGTTCGTTATAATAAATGTCATGCTTAATATATTACTTGTTGAAACCACCTCCAATTCAACCAAAAAACAAATTATTTTCTATTTTTTCCAATTCATCCACATCAAATAAACACAAATAAAATTTATAGGGATGTATATCTGGATGTAATAACATGTTTCCTCATTTAGATCTTGTGGTCTATGAGGATGAGAATTGGGTCCATAAGGAGACTCCAAATAGCATGAATGATGGATAAGGTCTCCTAATCCTAATCAACAAGCCAAGTATAAAAAATTTCCTATTTGAATGTATTATCTTGTTAGAATTGAAATGTTATATTGTAAACAAATATGTCATATTATAAAATAAAATAGTATTTCATATATTTTTAGTTTCAATAATAACAAATCTTGATGGATAAATATATTTAAGGTAATGTATTCAAATGTTATATTATCCCTCTATAAGTTCAACTTCCTAAAATGGAAAATTCTAGATACATCTCAAATATAAAAAGGTGTGAGATTCACACCAATTGCATTAACCTCTTATAAAGAAATATTATTTTGGGATGTCAACATTTTATATGATTAAGTGATTTCAGGTAATGTCTTTAGGGATATCCAAAAAAAGGTGTCAAGGCATAATCCTTCTATGGCCTTAACTTTGCAAACCAAGTCAATCACTGTTATATAATTCAACGAATGTTGTTTGTAGAAAATATTCTTAATAATTTTTTTTTCCTTTAATTAAGATTTTATTATAAAACTAAAAAATGATTATAGAGGGCATATATTTAGTTTATTTTATTATAATTACATGATTGGATTGTAATTGAGGTACTTTTACATTGATAAGAATTGTAAGCGAGAATGAATTTTAAGATATTAATTGTATTTTAAAAGTTTTTTCAATGGAGACATAAGCTAGAGGGCAAAAAACTTGAATTAGTGAATTATATTAATTATCGCCCCCAGCGACAAATGTTTTCAATTCTCATATGCTAAGTTCACCCCTTCACGTTGTGATTATTACCAAAAATACATCAGGAATAAAAATGGTGTTAGGTAGTACTATAAAAATTAATGATCCAATTAAATTTGAAAAGGCCTCCATTAGTTTACACAAATACATGATTGGATTGTAATTAGGTTAACTCCATAGTAGTAAGAATATAATATGAAGTGTTTGTTCAATAGTTCAATTTAAGCAATGTCTTGTTCAATATATTAGTTGTTGAATTCACCTCCAATTCAACCAAAAAACAAATTGTTTTCTATTTGTTCTAATTCATCCACATTGAAGCAACACAAATAAAATTCATAGGGATGGATATCTCGATGTAATAACATGTTTCCCCATTTATATCTTTTAGTTTATGATAATAAGAACTAGGTCCATAAGGAGACTCTGAATAGCATGAATGATGGTTAAGGTCTCCTGATCCTAATCAATGAGCTAAGTATGAAAATTTTCCTAGTTGAATGTATTATCTTGTTGGAAATGGAAATGTCATATTTTAAATAAGCATGTCATATTATAAAAGAAAACATTATTTCATATATTTTTAGTTTCCATAATAACAAATCTTGATGGATAAATATATTTAAGGTAATATATTCAAATGTTATATTATCCCTCTATAAGTTCAACTTCCTAAAATGGAAAATTCTAGATACCTATCAAATATAAAAAGGTGTGAGATTCACATCAGTTAAATTTAACTCTTTTAAATAAATATTTTTATGGGGTGCCAAAATTCTATGTAATTCATTAATTTCATGTAATTCCTTTAGGAATATGGGGAAAAAATGCCAATACATAATCATTATATGGCTTTAACTTTGCAAACCAAGTCATTTAATCTTCTGTAATTTAATGAATGTTGTTTATAAAAATATTATTAATAAAAAAAATCTTCCTCTCATTAAAATTTGCTTATTAAATTAAAGAGTAATTATAGAGGAATATCTTAATCTATTTTATAATAATTATGTTATTGGATTGTAATTGAGGTACTTCTACATTGATAAGAATTGTAAGACAAGAATGACTTTTAAAATCTTAATTGTATTTTTCTTTGAGATGACCTTTTAAAATAAAAGAAGCATTAAACTATGTAAATCCAAATTTTCAAAACATGAGATGACATAATATGGAAATATGAGATCCCAAAATTAGGAATCCCATTGAGTGGTCCCCTTTCCTTAATCGCCTACGATTAGAGCATCTTTCCCAAATATCTATAATAAATGGAGATGAAAGTTATAACATAAATGAGGGCCCCACATAGTAGCTGTTGATGTGGCATACTCATCATCATGAGTGATAGAGTAGATGGCATTATGCCTACACAATACCATAAAAATTATAAATTATTACGGCCATGTATATGATCTTACTTGGGCTTAGAAATTGACAACCTCTAGACCATATATGACCGAATCATGTTTACATTAAATCGTATATTTTTTCATTTAGCTATATAAAATTGATAATAAAAATGTTTATGTGTAGTTTAAAAATTATTACAATTGACAGGTCCCTAAGATAGGTATATGTAGCCATCTAAAAGGAAAGGCTAAGTAGAAATAAGGTATCTGCCATGGTTTACCCATCTCTTTCCATCACGATCAGCATTAAGTATTAATATTGTGGGATGGTGGTAGGTATCATATTTATCAATTAGGTGAAACACAAAAAAATTGTAACCAATCTTTTCAATGATGGATGGGAGATAGTGAAAGGAAAGAAGAATTAACAAAGGCTTAAAAGGAGGATCTCCATTTCTATTTCTTGTGAGAGTGTGCAGGACAAGAGAGAGAATCCATTGAAAATAAAATAGATTATTTTTTGGAAGGTAGGGTCTCCCCCTCTCTCTCATGTTAAAATATTATTTTATTCTTTTCCTTCCTACCTCCCCAGCTCTCTAATAAACTATTGTAACCACCTAATAGAATTAAATGCAGTAGTTTGAAATTTGAAATTTGGGAGCCATTTGAATGTTTTCAGGGGGATGACATGGTAGGTGAAACTATCAACAAAAGTGGACGAAATGGAAAAGATAAACATTAGTGTTTAAAAAAAAATAGATGCAGCAATAGTGAGAGGGAGAATTAAAATAAAAGTTAGTGACATGGCAGCAAACTATGTAGAAGACAAGGCAGAAAAGAGTCTAAAGAATACTACAGTAGCAATAGGCATTGAGTTTAACACAATATAAAGACTATAAAACACAAAATAGATAGAAAAAAAGAAGAATGGGAAGAATAGAAGTAGAATAGTATAGAAATAATAATATAATACAACAACAAACTACAATATATATATATATATATATATATATATATATATATATATATATATATATATATATATATATATATATATATATATATATATATATATAAGTCTGTGTGAGTCATTTGTAAATAGTTGTAGCTGTAAGTTTTTAGTTGATGTAATCAGTTGATAGATTCATTTTAAAATAATAAAACTTGTGATTTTTCCATCCATACTACCTCCCATATTTTTTGTTTTTAGTGCATTTATAGCATTTTTATGTCATCTCTAAACAATCTATGAAGTTTCAATTTTATATTTAATTTTCTAGTGTTAATTGCTACCCACCTATGCTGAAACTTAATTTAACATTTTTTTACAAAAAAATATTATCAGATCCCATAGGTTTTAATTGCATTTATACATGGTATCAAGTAGTTCCATTTCATGGTAGAAACCCCCTACATTTAATGGAAATAACTATGATGTGTCGAGCATCAAAATGAAAACCATATTCAACTCACAATAGCTACGGGAGTTGGTTGAAGGTGGATATAATGAGTTAATAGACCTAGTAGGCTTCAGTACATTAACCCAAGCACAAAGGAATATATTGAAAGATAATAAGAGAAAGGATACTAAGGTAATCGTCAACATATAAATGGCAATGGTTGATTCAATCTTATCTAAGAAACCAGTAGTTGTCCATTCCATATAAGTAAGGAACATTTTGCAAAATGCTTATCAAGGGAGTGATAAGGTGAAGCTTGTCAAGTTGTAGCTCTCAAGAAGGGAATTTAAGACCCTAAAAATGAAGGAGAATGAGTCTATCAATGAATTCTTCATAAGGAAAATAAATATTATCAACCAAATCAAGACATGTGGTGATACCCTTGAAGATCATAGGATCATAGAGAAGGTGTTGATGAGCCTTCCAATAAGATTTGACCCTATAGTGGTTACAATAGAAGAGTCAAAAGATTTTAGGTAAGTGATATTGGATGAGCTAATGGATTCTTGTCAAAACCATGAATAAAGGTTGAATAGGTTATCCACTTCCTCCCATGATCAAGCATTCAAGTGTTGAGTATTGTCATTGATGTCAAAGGGAAAACTTAAGAAGGCTGATGTCAAAGGTGACTAAACCTAGTTGGAAATATGTGATGTGACAAGGTGAATTGAGAGATTATTGTCATTGTGAGAGTATTGTCATGATAAAGTGTTATCATAATATAATTTAAAGGCAAATAATTATATATGGTTTCATGAATGTATGGGTCATTGATGACAAAGTGCATAGGAAGCCTAGTCAAGAGCCTAGTCATGATATGAAGAGGTGTGTGCATGAAAAATGGATGAACACTAGAATGTGAAGGTTTTTTGGTAATTTTTTAGCATGATATCAAGGCATTGAATAATTAATTATATTTTCAAGGTGAGCCTATAGGGGTAGGACCTTTAGACTAAGCCTACACCTAGACCTCTCTTAGATCCTACTTGGCCTAGTGAGGCATGAAGATCAAATTTCAAGGAAATTATGCATATGTGAGCATGGATAGAGATAATATAAGTATTTTTAGGCATGTTAAAAAAATTTGAGGTGATGATTTAAAGTAAATTCTATGAAACAATGATTTAGGACTTCTGTAATTCACAAAATGAGTTCTCAAGATCTGAAAAGCACTTTCAGACATTCGTTGGCATGTGTAACCTCTACATGGAAACTTGATCTATTAAGGAGAGATGGGTAAGGGTATTATATAAGATCACTAGGAATTTATTTTGGATTCAAGGGTATGTCCTTTATGAACAATTGTTAACACCAAACTTATTTTAAACCTCCCTAAAACACCAATAAGGACCCAATGTAGAAGATCTTATTCAAATCAGCTCATAATGGATTGAAATGCCTAGAAAAGATATTGGATAATGTATTCAACTCTCCAAAGTACATCTATGTGGTGGTGGTTAGTCAGATGAGAGAGAAAATGCACAAATACAAGATTATTTATCAAGAAGTTATTATAGCTCTAAAAATTTATATTATAAAATAAAATAAAATGGATGGTATAAGGATATAAAGAACCATTTTTCATGTCCATGATGATTTATGGATAGGTTCTAGCCTTCAATAGTGTAAAACCTAGGCAGAGATGAGAATTTGAGCTTTAGAGCGTTGAACCTTATTCACAAGAAGCAAATGGTGAGAGGGTTGCCCCTTATAAAACAACCAAACAACCTTATTTTCTTACCTACCTCCCCTGATCTCCACTCAGCCACTACAACCACTTAATAGAATTAAATGAAACAATTTGAAATTTGAAATTTGGGAGTCATTTGAATGTTTTTTGGGGAATGATGTGGTAGGTGAAATTGTTATCAGAAGTAGACAAGAGGGAAAATACAAATAATAGTGTGTATAAAAAATTAGACACAACAATAATCATAGAGACAATTAGAATAGAAGTTAGTGACACAACAGTAGACTGTGTATAAGACAAGGCATAAAAGAGCTTGGAGAATATTATAGTAATAATAGACATTGAGTTTAGTATAGCAGAAGGATTGTACAACACAAAAAAAGATAGAAAATAAGAATAAGGGGAAGAATGGAAGGAGACAAATATTTGTTAAAGACAACAACCATGTACATGGGTAAGGAAGGTGGATGAGAATCTATGTGGTAGACAATGTGAACCATTTATTTAATGGCTCCATTAACCAATTGTAATTTCATCCATAGATTGGATGTCAACATAATCTTTTGTCGTTTACCTAGAAGTATAAATTTATCAATTTGAGTATCATTATCTTGTGTAAAATATTCATTGATCTATTTTTCCTTATATATTATTATTAGAATGTTTAATGACTTTAGCATTAACTTGGTATGCTTTATTTTCAATTGATTAGTTTCATACAAATGTGTTCACACTTTGAAATCTTCATATATGGATTTATGAAGGATGATGTTCTTGACATGAACATATTCTAGTCTTATTTTGTTATATTTACATTTTTGATGTTGGTCAATAAATTTATAAATAGTATATGATTTTATGTACATCCCTACTAGCAAAAATTTGTGTGTAAGTTTATAATTGTATTGAATGCCTTCCAAAGTGTGGAAAAATAACCTTATCACATACATTAGTATGTCATTTATGGGGTAATTTATCCAAGGTCACCAACAAGTATAATTAAAAAGCCTCCAAAAGCTTTGTTACCATGTTGAGGAATGCTTCACACAATCAGATATCTATATTACTAAGCATATTTTGGGCTTATGATGCTCATTTCATTAATGAGTACATATTCAATGTGTTTCATTTCTTCTTGGAAAATTTTTAGTACTTATCCTTCAAGTGCCTTAATTTCATTGATAAGAATACAAAGTCTTGAATGTTTTGTTGATGAATTTATGTTAAATTTTACTACACCAATTGGAGTGAGAAGAAGAATGGGAGAATTGGTTCTCCCTATAATTTCATTTAGGCTATGTTTAATGCAACTAATCAAATAGGATTTACTTATTCCTATTGTTCTTTGTATAATCATTTTAAGTGGCAGATATTGTGTGTTTCTTTGAGCATGGTATAGAATAATGTGAAAGGATAGTTATTTGATAAAATAATTAATGGAAAACCATGTAAATTTGAGATAAAATGTTAAATAGAAATTAAACCTACACTTGGAAAGAAGGTTTTTCTTTTTATAATACTAAAAAATATCAAAGTGAATATGAATATCTAGGGATTATGTTTTTGGATTTATTTAATGAAATATACTTAATGCATTAAATATTAATTTACATTCCTATAGAATTTTAAAAATACTTATTGGATACTAGCCTTCGCATAAAGATAGAGATCCTAAAATAAATGATCTTAAAAGTAGAGTGATAGAAATTAAATTTGGAATTAAATTTTTTTAGAGAGATGAAGAATGGAATTGATATTTAGTCTAATGGTAAAATTAATCTAAGGTAAAATTATAACTATGATAAATTGATATGTTGTTTTTAGACTATCAAAACCTCATGTCTTTAATTTTTATTTATTTATTTAATAAAATCAGGTTAGTTTTTATTAGGATAATACATGATTTAATATCACCTTTGTTTTCTTTTTTAAATGATTTATATAAAACTCATATGCAATGAGAATTTATAGATGGATACCTTTGTTCCCATAATATTGTGCTTTGTTGTCACTAGGGAAACAACCAACATCCCCTAAGGTTTGTCCTATCTAGCACTTATGTAGAACCCACTTGTAATACTAATTACACATTAAGGAATACATTTCCACATCCTTGAGACACTATCCTAAAACTTTCATATCTTATAAAATCTCAAAGGAACAAGCCTTAAGAAAATACTAAACACTTAAAGTAAGGTAAAATTTGTATATTGTCAAGTGTCAAAATCCAAACAGGTTGCATTGTGTTCTAGCTTATCACTATTGAGAACATATACAAATAGGTGGAAGAACTATATGGATTTTGATCCTCAATCTCTCTCTTGGAAAATGGTGCTTTGTAAGACATTTTTTTGGTTTTAAGGATCAAAATAGTCATAATCAACTATAGGATAAAAAACTGTAAAGTATTAAAATATATGAAATGCTCAACCACTAAGTGGGGTGCGGTTATGGCTCTCCAACCAATTTTTATAGGACAAGCAAGGAGATATTATTTCAATAGAAAGGAAGGATCTCACTCACACACATAGTGTATTGTGTATATATATATACCTAGTTTAGTACTAGATCATAAAACATAGATTGTAATGTTGTGGAATAGATCCCATCTAGTTTTTAGCTTTATATATAATTGGCTTCAGAAAAGAGGAAAATAGAATGGTTGAGTTGTTCCAATATATTTGCCTTAGTGGCCTTGATATGAATAATTTTAATAATATCATCTTATGATATACTATTTAATGCTTGGATGAAAGGTGATGATAAAAATGTAAATGTGGGGATGATGAGGATGAATTTTATGTGACTATTAGAGAAAGATGTAGAGTCGATATTTTATTGGTGAATAAATTATGTAACAGATTGAAGTAAGAAATAGTTAGGTAAAATAGAGGAATTTTTAAAGTAATAGCTAATCAAGTGTAAGTCAAAATATATACAACTTTACCTTGAGATGCAAGTTCAGGTTGGAGATGAAGAATTTATAATACATGATCATGTTTAATCAAGGAGACTAAGCTTTGAAAACCTACTCTTTTTATCCTTCAAAGGTCACATTAATGTAATTTGTCCACTTGGCATGATTTTTTGAATATAAGAAGCATTTAAATGTCAATTATTTATTTTTCCTCCCATAGATTCTAGGTGACTGAGATATCACCATGTGGCATGATCTCGTGGCTTCAAGGATATTTAGATATTAAATTTTTATGTCCCTCAATGGTTTATGAGTGAATAGGGTTATGCCACTTATAATGATTTCATTTACTCAAGAAATTTGAATATATTGGCCATGCCTTGATCTATTAGGTTTTTAATCAATGGGATTGTATCATGTGGCATACTCTTGAGGCTCTAAGGGATCATAAGACTTAATTTTTTTGCAAGACTAGATGTTTCCTGAGTGAATGAGATCTTGACATGTGGACAGCTTGTAATGACTTGGTTACTTAGAAGACTTAGAGTATAATTTGAATGTTGAGAGTCATGAGTGAGTGATATGCCTCCATGTTGAATGATCTTGAGAATTTGGATGCTTGAGAGGATCTATAAATTATATGAAAACCATAGTTGGCTACGAGTACACAAGATGTAGATAGATGCCATTTTCTAATGAACTCAATAAAAATATGAAACCCATGAATGGGATGTTACACATCAAAGCTTAAATAGGCTAAAATATTTTTGCTCTTCATGTTATTTAATTAAATCAAAACCTAAATTCAAATAAGCACTGAAATTAAAAAAAGAATCAAAGGAGGTAAATAAATATTGAATAATGCCCAAGATTTGATTTTCTTTCTTTTGGAATTTTAAAATGTAAATACACTTCAAAAGAAAATTAAGACTTGTGCATCAACATTATAATACCTACAATTGGTATGGATCATGAAATAATATTTCTTAGCAATTATGGGTCCCTATTTAAAACATTTAAAATTTTGAGGTATGTTAGGGTACAACAATGTTCACGTTCTCATAGTCAGGGGATCCCTTGGGAAACTCTTCTATTTTATTCTTTATGTACTGATCATGCTTACCAAACAATTCTTTGAGTGATACTAAGCCCTTAGGGATTGTATTTACTTTGAGTTGATTAACTTTTTTCTCATCTGACATGTTTTCCTCAATGTTGGTTGATTCTTTATCTTCTTTTTTATCCCCACTTTTATTTTCTTGTGAATAATTTTATCTGTATGTTGATGAAATCCCTTCAAAACAAAAAATTTGTAAATTTTCTATCTATTCCAAGAATGCAATGATTTTCTCATTGTTATTGAATACTTTCTAATGTTCTGAGTTATCTAGTATGCTTGGATAGTTTATTAGTTTAATATTATATTTGTCTTAATCTATCTTGGGATGAAT
Organism: Torreya grandis; assembly: GCA_037957365.1. Lineage (NCBI taxonomy): Eukaryota > Viridiplantae > Streptophyta > Pinopsida > Cupressales > Taxaceae > Torreya > Torreya grandis. The sequence continues at coordinate 3,755,024 of JARHVA010001113.1, forward strand.
AATTAATAAGTATGAAGATAAAACTAGATATTATGCTTTAGAATTTTATTCCCTTGGGACAACTACATTATTCAAGGATTTTAATACTTTAAGAAATCCTAGAATATGTTTCTATAATATTTTGGTATATCATTCTTGAGTTAGTATTGGATCCATACTAGTTTCGCTATTATTTATGTGTCTCTTTGAGCCATAATATTTTGGATTCCCATTTATTTTTCCACTTTCAATCCTAGGAGTAACACTTTATATTTGGTTTTGTTAGTAGTACACTCGAATTGAAGCTTCTATGAGAAAGGTAACAAATCACTCTAAGGAGAAATCATAAGTATTCTAACCCCTGATCCTATAGATGAATAAATTCAATCAAATTCCAAGTTCCACTCATTATTTATATCTCCTTCAAAAATTTTGGTCAATTAAAAAAAAAATATAGCATCATCGTGTATGTACCAGGACGTATTTATTCATATAAAATATACATTTTGGGATATTTTGATTTTTGTATTAGATGTTTTGGTTTTACATTCTGGTAGGAGTTTTTATTTAATTTCCTTCAATAGAATGGTAGCATGGATCCAATCCATCTAAATATTTCCACTCAGATCCTTGTAAAAGGATCTGCTCAACAAAATCCCATAGCTTAGATAAATATACACCACTAAGATTGTCATATTGATTATTTTCTACATAAAATCTGCTAGGGATACTTTAGATTCTTTTATTTTTCCAATAATAGGAACTTTTTTTACTTTCATATGATAAAAGTAACCAAGGATATTTTTGTCTTTAAATCCCAATACAAGTACTACCTTAGTTGGCATTACATTTTCCTAATCTTTTGAATTAATGATGTAATAATTCAGATGCAATTCTCCATTGAAGAAAAAACATATAAAGGATCCATTTTTTTCCATTATAAAGAGAAGAAGCCATATGATTCTAAGGAGTAGAATCTATATAATTAGTCTAAAGCCCTTTATGAGGTGTTTCAAAATAAATTTTGGATCCATTTCCTACAATAAATTTAATTATCATATCAAACTGATCTGGATTTGACCTAAGGTGTTCATCTTGAGTGATTTGTATCTTGGTTTTATTCAGATGGTTGATAATGTCAAATGAAGAAGAGAAACTAAAATTTAAATTATCATGATTGGAATCCATGTATATAGATGCCATATTTCATGCCTTCTCAATTGACTTGTCTTTGGAAAACTCATGCAGAGGCATGCCTCTATTGAGGATAATTTTTAGATGGGTTGCTTTGGGATCCCCTTACATCTTTTCTTTCCCATTTTGTTCATTTATTTATTTTACTTTTCTAACCACCTTTAATTTTTCATTCTAGGCTGTTGTGAACATAATAAACTAATAATTTTTCATATCTTCCACTCTTTCATCATGTTTATATTCATCAGGTTCAAATTCTAAACAACCCACAGTGGAGTCACCATCAGATTTCTTCAAATCTAACATATCAATTACTAACTTTTGAACTAGTAGATCTGTTGCAACTTGACCTTCACTTTTAAATGTGTCCTTTTTAAGATTTTCATCCATAATCATGTCATATTCTATCTCAATATTTGACTTTGAGATTATTATAGATTTGGTAGTCAATTCTTGTGTAGGAAGAATCTCAATTCTAGTTCTTGTGTATTTACAAAGTGAAAAACTAATTTTATAAAATGGGAAGAGAATTCTGAGGAATCTAATGGACTAATTTACTAAACTCAAATATGAAGTCTCTCTTTGGTTCACGAGGTTAAATTTTAATCTATTCCAATTGTATCAATATTGAATTTTCATCTTCATCAATTTTTAACCTTTCCTAAAAAAAATCTCATTGTATTATAATCCTAAATACAACTAGATTTCAAATGATGAAACCATTTTGATGTTCCTTCACTGAGGGTTTCAATAAATAACATAGTTTGCATATATTCATTATCCACATTAAAAACACTATAATAAAATAAAAATGTCTCTATGTGTTCATCTAGATGATTTTTACCATCACTAGTAAAGTTAGGTAAATTTTTCTTTACCCATTAGGTAATTCATCAAGCTGGGCACCTAGAGCCAATGGTATAATATGTGGAGCTTAGGGTACCAGTAAAAACCCACCATAAATTGGAAACGTATGTCTCTAATAACTAATATATTAGTCAGAGACATATTTATATTTAGTATTTAACCATCTCTTCTTATCCTCTTAGGAAAAATTTTAATACTAGACTTTTCTTGTAACTTAAATAATGGGTTTGAGTAACCTTTAATTTTAATAGAACTTGTGAATATATTTTTAGTCAAGATGATATAATCAATTGATTATATATATATATATATATATATATATATATATATATATATATATATATATATATATATATATCTGTGTGTGTGTGTGTGTGTGTGTGTCTAGCACTTGGTTATTAGATACAACACTTCACCTTGTGACCTTTTATGAGTTGTGGAGTGAGATTTTATGGGTAACATAGAAATCCCTAAAATGTGTCCCATAGTGGTCACTAAAAACTATAGTAATAATATTTTGTACTAATAAAAATATGTTTATTTCAAAAATTTGAAGGGAATAAAGTCCCTCCTCTATTCTACTAGGAGGTTCCCTTTATTGAAATTAGAAAATTGAAATAAAACTATGTATAATAAAAATTAGAATATGATATTGGGTTGTATTGCCTTTTACCTTTAAAAGAAAAATAAATAAGGAGGAATATGAAGGAGCACACATAAACAAGAAAACATAGTATATATCTTATGTATGATAAGAAAAATTATAAATGTAGTTCAAAAATTTGACAATGAAACAAGTAGTGCTGGAGAGATGAGAGATATGCATTAAATGTATACAAAGAGAAACTGTAAGACACAAAGTTATAAAATTTCCTTTGTATTCTCAACGGATGAGTGAACACAAAGTTTCCTTCTTCCTTTTAATAAAAATTATAATGAGCATCAAAAAACCTTTGTACAGTATCCATTTCTCCTATTTATATATGTATGATAGAATAGACTGATGTAGATACAAATTAAAATTTAAGCTAAAACAATGCACTTGTGACCACTCCATATATGGACTTGGCTCATGCCTGATTCCGTAGTCTTTTCATTAACATTATTTCACTCCTATTATAGAATATCCATTCTTACAAGTAACTAATTATATCAAAATATCAATATCCAATAATATAAACTCACTTTCAGATTGATCCACACTTTTATTTTAGCTATCTCTGCTCTTTAGGCAAGACCACCCTATTTAAATAATCTTGCTCCCTGGTAGTGTCTAGTTCTACTAGCCCCATCCTCCCACCAAACAACATCTAGATTTTATAAATTCAATTCATATAATGGGTCATCCTACAAGTTTTGTATGCCCCATCTAAAGGAATTCCCAAACTATCAATATAAATCCATAGTTCAATCCATTATTCATATAAGAGACTAACACATAGAAAATCACTAGAACATATAACTACACATTCAGAGAAAGCACCTAACATTCAGATTCCACATAGCATAAGTATCCCTAAACTAATTTTGCATACACCTCCAATATCATAATACATTGTTGAAGAATTTTATCACACTAGGATTACACCAGCATTTTGCATTTTACACCAATATTTTACACACACCATTGTAGCATGGGAGAAATACATGGATTTTGATCCCTCTTTGGGATATTCTTATGTAGATAGCATTCAACATAATGGGTGTTGAGTTCAAGCACAAATTCAACTATTGACCTTTTTTCCATTCTATCTATTTATCATTTATAGTCTATTTATTTAGGATTACATGTCAAGAAAAAGACATAGTTGTTTTTTCAAATGGTTGAAATCTATCGCACAGTTAAATAGAACACACAAGTGAATTAAAATATTCTATATAAATTTCAATAATATAACCCTCACCATACAACATTACTCCCTAAGGAAACCAGTGTATCATGCCCCTATCTAATTAAAACCACCTTTTCTAGAGATCAAATGAAGCCCTTTTTGAATTTCACAGTCAACCAACATAATCACACAATTTTTTTCCAATCTCAGTTGGAGTCTTGCATTTTAGTTTTCCAAATAGTTTATTTCATTCTTGAATTTAACCTTTTTATCATCCATCCAAATATAATAAATTACAAATCAATGAATGCTTAATTTATTCATAGATTTTACATTATGATTTAGCTTAGTTCATTTTATCTAATTAGGATCCAACATATCCTATCTCCCAATTTTTGACAACATAGTTGACCATTTACATTCCCATTTGTCATATTCTATTTTTATTTTTATATTTCATATTTTATAAAATAAAAATAGGATTTTTAGAATATGACAAAAATGGGATGAAAACAAGATAGAAAATAAAAATAATGCTTCCTAAAAAGCTTTCCCTGAAGAAAGATATGTTCTTGATGGAGTTAGTGGTTGGATGAGCATCTAACCTATACATTTTCCTTTGCCATGTGATATTTTAAACATTCAAAATCTTTTCACTACCTCAATAATAAAGTATCCTTTGGGAATCATAATATTCTTCCAATGTACCAGCTATCTATTAGATATCATCATAACCATATGGGGCATCTCTACCAAGTCCACCAACTATGAATTTAAATACACTACAGAAGTATGAATTTTATTGAGTATATTCATGGATGGAACATTGAATTTGCCTTCTTTGAATAACTCTTTTTAGATTTTTTTATTTTTCCTTTATCTCACTCACTATATATCATCAAAAATCATCTTCTTTGAGAAATTCAAAATGTAAACTCCCTACATTTGACAATATTTCAATCATCTTCTCTCCTCAAATTTTCAATTATTTTCTTATATCTTCCATTTATTTATTTAACACTTCTATTTATGAAAAATTCTCTCCAGTTATTCATATGAGAGATAATTTTCTCTCTTATCAAAAAATCTTACTTTGACTAGATATTTGAGGTTTGTAGCTAACATTTCTTCTATATCCCTTTTCACTCTTCCTAAAAAAATGAGCTAATTTTGGTGAAATTAAACATTTTGATCAATCTTATTTTTTAATAACTCAATTATCTTAAATTTTATATATTTCAAACCATATAAAAAAAACTATTCAATCCAATCCTCAAGAGTTTATCCATAATTATTGTACTAGAATATAGTTGAGATGGCCTCTCTACTAGTCATAGGTAATTAAGTTAGTGTGTATACTTATGGAACTATAGGAGCCTTTACTAGATTAAAAAATTAGTTTGCATAACCCACAAGTTATCAGACTTGATCCTCCAACTATTCTTAGGTGAGCTCATCTTATTCAAACTTTTTGATCATTATCTCAATAGTTTCTAATAGGTTATGTACATCTCTCTCATGAGTAGCTATAACAAATGAGATTCTATTAGGGATAATTATATATGTTAATTTCCTCCTCATTATTTTCAACATTTGGCTCATAATTTATTTCAACTAGGATCCATATGAATTTGACATGAAATTTGAAGTGGCCTTAGAATTATTTGGAGGAGGAGTCTCTAGGAGGTTTTCTATAGCATCAAATTAAGGAAATTATGCATTAACCACATTATTATTCATTCCAATTAGTGTTTACATCCACTAAAATTGTGTGTCACTCAAATAGACCATTTAATCTCATGTGTTAGTCAAAATGAATCATGATTTAGGCTACCTTGGAGGTGTATAATGTAGAAAAATCAAAATTTTAAGAGTATCTGAAAAAAGAGGGGAGGCTAGTTCATATGCTACATAACTTTCAAAAAAAAAATCAGGTAATGGATAATGTAATCCTTGATTTTAGGTGATATATTTTTATGTGGTGTTATCAATAAATAGAGAGGTATCATCTCCTAAGGAGGAAGATGATTACAATTTCACTTAATTTTTGGCTTCAAACATTTCACTATAGAAAAGCCTTGACCATAGGTTTTACTTAGATACATGGTTTTATTTGAATTTTCTCCACATCTATCACCTTATTCAATAATTCAGGGGATACATATGGTGCCAAATTTACCCATGTTAGTTGCTTTAGAGATCCATGTAGAAGTTTGCCTTAGTAGGGTAGTGGTCCTTGTTCTCCTTGAGCTTTTGGTTCCTATGAATTATTAAATTTTATAACTGAACCATTTCATTGATATTTTCATCATTATATTGTTTTGAATCTAAATATCCATCAATTCTCATGCAAACTAATTTATCACTGGCAAAGGTAAGGATATGACCCTCTCAATATAAAATGAATCAAGGAATTTACTCTTGTCATTTTTCATTTCTTCCAATACCATGGTGTAGTGAATACTTTATTAATTTCAAACTTATTAAAATTTAATAACACCTATACACTTCATATCCATCTATACAATCAGCATATATAATCAACCAAATGTGGTTTATGTACATATGAGGGACATATCTTGAGATCAACTCTTACATATCCTTTGTTGTCAAAATAAGAACTATTCATGTGATGGTTCATTGTGAATTGAGCAACTAAATATTCAATATTTTGAGAACCTATCTAATTATTACAAGCGTGATGGCTAATGGTGATTGGGAATACTACACCTACCATATGATTCTACCTACATATCTTATGTACATATTTGAGTTGTTTACACATTTTAATTAGAAATATTTTATCATTTTATAACCATTGGAGTCTTAAGGGAAGACATTCAAAATCTCATAATCTAATATAGATTATTTTTGAATGTTATTAATTAGCTTCCATATTAAGATATGATATTAGTTGATTCCTTGGAGATGTTGGCTCCTCAATATTCATTTGATGCATGTAAAATTCTCATGGTGAAGGCATAATTGACCTTTATGATGTGTTTTATAATTTTTTCCAAGGTAAATTATAGTTTTAACTAGTTTATTTTGGTTTTTGGACATGCATAGGCCAATTAGGTGAGAATGATGTAAACTCTCAATGATCCTAATGAGTATACCAAGTATGAAGTCATTGTTGACCTTTTCAATCACCATTATTTTCATCATTGAGTATGTTAAGTTCATAAGGTCTTTCATCATAATTTTAATCCTTTAATTATTTATAATATTCTTAGTGAATTCATATTGGTCTCATATTTATATTTTCCATTAGTTTAGAAGGCTCATTATAAGAATTACGCATTCATTATGCCCTCTTAGTATGTTTTAATATTATTTTATAAAATTTAAGGTATTTTTAACAAAGTTAAGGTTAATTTAGTTTTAATATCTCCCATGCATGTACACCATAGAGATTTTTAGTTAATTTTTGGTCTTCATAACCACTTCTTGGTTGACCATTTCAAGCTTTTAAAGCATGTCAAGGCATGGTAAAGAAAATTAAAGGAAAAATTGCAAAAAAATGAAAGTAGTATATTTTGAGGTGAATAATAAGTTTAATACCTTGAATCAAGTATTTTTAGATATTATTAATGCATATATATAATTTAATAATATATTTTGGTGCTCCAACTCATACACAAGGATGTAATGGTAATTTTCATGCATTTTTAAAGACAAAAAATTGAATTTTTATTGGTTTATAGGTGGGTCAAGGATTGTTAACTGATTTATCAACTTTATGGATGATTATCATACATTTCAAAATGGATATTAACTCAAAATATTATTTAATTATGATAAGATAATTCAAAACTCTCTCAAAATTGATTTCCAAGCTTAAAATTACCCCAAAATCAATGTGGTGTCCTGGTGGAGATGTTTCATGGAATAGAATGGTTTATATGAGGGTTTAATAGGGTTATTTACTCCCATATAATGGTTTTTAATATCACAAATAATTATTTATCTTTATGAACAATTGTTAATAAGCATGATTGCTCTAAAACCCTTCAACCCACTATCTAGAGAACATGAACTTTGAAAATTTGATCTTTTGAAGTGATTTCAAGATTTATAAAAAATTATGAATGATTTTTATGCCATATCCATGATATAAATACACATTAAACAGATTTTAAATCATTAAAAAAAAATTTATACCTGTAAATTGGACCTAGATGATAAGTATGCATGAGAAATGAGCACCTATAGGCCTGTAGACCTAAAAGTGCATTTTTTGTGTGTTTTTACAACTAAACATTCAATTTAAACAATTTTTAATGTATATTGGGTAAATAAAGTAATTTAAAATAAATAATTATCTCTTGAGACCATGTATATCTCAAAATTTGAAAAATTAATAAACTAGGATGTTTGCTACCCTAAGAGAGCCTAAAAGCAAAAAAAGGAGCATAACTTGAGTTCTATTAATTAAAAACCTATGAAATTTGAACTAAAGATGTGAGGAAATATATTTTTAAAAAAATTAGCGGTATCATTTATTTATAATACATTAAGGGATACAAAAGTTAAAATTCTAATCCTATGCATGCAAAAATGTTGAAAACTAGTTCTCAAGAAGCCCAAAAGTGCAAGAACTCAAGTTTTATTGATCTAAATCCATTGAAAACGTGTGTTTGTGTGTTAAAAGGTTATATAAATTAAAAAAATTATTTTAAACCTTTTTAATCCATTAATTAATTAATTTAATAAGATATATCTCTTTCTCAAGAGTTACTCAAACACTTATGGAGTTTACACCTACAAATTTGAACTAAGTCATCATCAAGAGCCATGAAGGACATTGTGAGAGGAATAAAATTATCTAATATAAAGTATATGTTTCTTTATTTAACCTCTAATTTAAGTTTTATAGGTATTAAATCATGCATGGAGCTTTTAATTCAAAATAATAATGTGTATATGGTCAAAAAGTCATCCAATGAGGAGTTGAAGTAGTGCATAATCAATGCATCATCATAATTATATTAAAAATAAGACATAAATAACATCAATAAGATCATATCTTCTCTCTATACCAAAATCAAGGATAATAATTCAAATAAATCAAGAAATTCTCAAAGTAGAGTTTTATCATCCAAGCTTGTAGGAGTTGGTAGAAGACAAAATGGAATTTCAGCACGCAACCTAATATTCAACAACCTTAAGCCTCCAAAAAGGACTTATACCTCCCCCTCACAACATGAAAACTTCAATGTAAGTAGTAATACATTAGATAAGGAATAATATGTCAATATAAGTTATACTTTATTTATGTTTTAGTTTTCAACCTTAATGAGGGCATTGATGACAAGTTTGCATGCTTATCCCCTCACTAACGAATCTTTTCAATATATGTACTTAATTTTTATAAATTATTTAAGATACCTATAGATAGTTGTGGTTCAGCCCTACCAAATTTAAAACTTATAAACACCTTCTTAAGCAATAAAGAAACTTATTTTACCTTCTCATACGTTTGTTATTGTGTGTAATTGATGAATTGTTGATGGAAGCTTATGATAGTTACAGCCTATCCCTAATTTATGTCCAATTTTTTGTACATTTATGCATCAAAATATATATTGTACAAGTTGTAGTTTTTATCTTAGAGTTTATGCAGTTCATAGTTGTGATGAATGTCATTTGAGCTTCCTAAGACTAGTGGTCATCCTTTTAGGTACTATTATAAGCTAAATCCTTTTACAAAACACTTATGCTCAAGATTCATTGGTTAAATCTGATTTTTGTATGTGTGAGTGCTCTTTGATTTGATTTTGTGTGTGTCCAAGCAAGTTAAGGTATTTAATTTTGGTGCATCACCCCATAGTTTGTCTTAGAAGCATAGGAAGTAGTTGTGTCTCTCTTTCTTTTCATTGTCAAGAAGTAGTTTAGGTGATGATCAAGGTGATTCATAAAGGGAACCAACCCTCTGTAGAGGTTTAATTACATTATAGGTCACCCAAAACCTATAAGTGATCCCATTATGTCAATTGGGTGATAAATCTTAAAGACTTTTCTCAAGGGTGCAACTCAAAATGATAATATTCATTTATAAGGTCTTTGTTACTTATATATTTGTAGGCCTCTTTTTTTTTCAACCACCCATTATTGATGATTGTGAGATGTTTCTTTGGGTTTTTGTCCCATAATTCTTGTGCAAATTTAACACTCATTTTAACATTTGTTTCCCTTTATGGAATTTTAATATTCATGTCCATGGATGTAACATATATCATGGAAATCAAGGCACCTCCTTATAATAATATCTCCTTAGTATATAGATTATAATGTTGAGCACATACAAACACTAGATCTAAACATTGCATGGAGACAAGAAAACCAGTTACCTCTTATAACTATTCATTGACAGGAGGGTAGAAATAGGATTTAAATACTATTCATTAATTATATCTTTTAACTCTTATGATTCACATTTCCAATCTTAGAGTCACTAATCTTTGGGATGTCATTCTCTAAAATAACCATAGGCTCATAACCCATGTACTTAAACCTCATTTTGGATGATATGATAATGTGGAAAACAACCTCAGCAAGGGCATAAATATTCCCAGATGTGTTCAATAGTATTAATTATTTATGTGTTTTTGGGTAGAAATCTACAATGGTCATGAAAATGTTCCCTTCACCCTTCAATTCTTCACTAGGAGATTACAGGAGCTAACTATAACTTCAGTGTACCTAGGGTACCACATTCTTTCCTTAGATTAAAAAACACCCAAAACACACTCTAAATCATTTAAAAATTATAATATCATAAAATAATTGGATAGAACTATTTTTATCATGATTTTATTCATTTTTTCCTTCACAGAGACAAATGGTACAAGAAAAAAACTATGTTGTTGTGTGGGTACCAAGTCAGAAACTGTTTTGTATTTTTAAAATGTTTTACCAAAATGGGTTTTGATAAAATATAATAATAGTCACATAGACTTAGTCATCATTATAGGGTCACCAACCTCCCTCATTCATGCATGGGATATGCCTCCATGAATTGGTACATTGAACTCCCTGGTGCAATAGACTTGATTCCATGGATTTAGTGAATAAGGCCATGAATTATCATCTATTACACCAAAAAGGTTAGGATAGCCTAGCTAATGGAAACATTGGGTTTTAATTTATATCATAACCTACCAAGATGTACATTCACATCTAACATGATCAATAGGTTGAGATATCCCAAGCTTCAAGGTGTAGGAGGCATGAAATCACAATGTGGAACATGAAAATGACTAAGTATTATTTTCTCTTATTTTTATGACAAAATTTTGGATCTTATACCTAACTATTAACCCTTAAAGTTGATATTTAAATTGTGAAAATTTGACCACTTTAATTTTTAGAATAATAATTGTCACATTTTTTAATCCCTTTTTAACTTCTTGATCGCTTCAAATCCATTCTCTTCTAATTAACTTTGTTCACTCCTTCCCATTTTATGGAATTATAAATACCATAATTCTTCCACATCCACTAAATGGTTATCTTATTCAATTTCCATGTTCATTTGGGATTAAAACCACCTTTGTCTATCCACCTCCACCAAAATCCTCCATGGATTTGTTCACTCATTTTCCAGCCTACTGTTGGATCCTTCCTCCTCTCACTCTTATCTAATTTTAGCTCTTCTTTTCTCATGGTTGTCATATCTTCCTCTACTCCTCTCATTAATACGACCATCTTGGTTTTGGATTCTCCATTTTAAATATTATTAAAAGAATTTTTTTCTTCCTTTGTTTCTTCATAGCTTGTGAATGCAAGTGGCTCATTGTTTTCACTTTGGAAGGCCTCTTTAAATTTCTTACATCTTTTCATGTTTGCACCTACATACATAGTAAACTCTTAAATTAGTTTTAAAAATTGAGACTTAATATTCCTCATAAATGATTCCTCCATCTTCACACAAATAGATTGATTGACATTAGTCTTGGGATTGTCAAAGCTTCTTCCATTTTTCTACTCCTTAGAACATTTCTCAGCTGCCCTTTTTGATAGTTAATTTTTATATTCTTCACCTCTTGTCATCTTTGCATCAACTCTATGATGATTAAATTTTCCTTCTTTATCCTCCTTATTTGAAATCCCAGGTATGCCATATGAAAATTATCTTTCACTCCCTTTGCCTCTGTGAAAACAAGGCAACCCTTATCTCATAAGAGTCTCTCATCCCACATTTATGTAGTCTGTTCTCACATGTGCCTATTTTAGTAGGGGTTTTATTTTTTCCCATATTTATTTATTATGAGATTTTTTCCTCACTTGGAGTTTTCTTACTTTCATTAATAAGATTACTTATGTGTGCGGGTTAATCGGGTGATTAGGAATTAACTCCCTTGACCAGTTATTCTGAGTATGGGAGTTACTAATAAATTCTTGGCTCTATTTCCCACCTTTTATGGAGAAGTTACTTAGCACTCTCCTATATGTACAGCTCACATTTTTGATATTTATTAATTAATATAAGGTTAGATTCTGGCTCCTATCTCTCTTTATACAATATTCTCACTTTTATATTTCATTTACTTTTAGTTACTTAACGTTATTCACTTTCCTGGATTGTGTGTTCACTCTACTCATTCATTAAACTTCTTTAGACCTTAAACTCAACCCTAATATGGTATCAAAGCCACCTCAATAATCATGTGTCTAGTTTTTTTATGTTTTAATCTTTATTTTGAAATCTTGAGATTATTTGCATATATTGTGAGGTAATTTTTTAAAGGTTTTGAAAAACATTTAGGGTGGTTTTTTTTTGAAATATCAAAAAACATTTTAAGGGATTATTTTTGGGTATATTACTCTATATTAGTAGTTTATTCTTATCTTGATTCTCTCATGCATTCATATGGAGTTGTTTGTTTTTTAGACTAGGGTATTCAAATTAAGAGTCAATATTTTCATACGATGGTCCCACAACCTATCATGACTTGATTTTGGTCACTTGACACTCTAATCAGTTTGTCAGAAGTATTATAGATTATACACTAATACAAGTTCTAGGAGCATTTTAGGGATGGACAGTGAGTGGACTAAATTCATCTTGAGAACCTGATATCAAAATCAGACCCAAATGTTTAGGATTGTCTTTCTATTTGATGCTTCATGGCCTATTATGTAATATGCCTTTCACTTATTTCTTTCAAACTACATCCCATATAGATAGTCATTTCTACCCTTTATTCATTATTCATCCTTGAACTAGCTTCTCCTACACTTATGTATTCCTTGGTGGTTTTCACAAACACGGAAACTCCCCTTAAAAGCATTCTTTACTTGTCATCAATCTAGTAGGGTTCTTATTCCTTCAATCAAATACCATTATTTATTCATGTTAGTGGCTTATGATCACCACTGAGAAAGAAGGTCATGTTTTTTTTTTTTTTTTAGTGGGAAAAAACTTTTCTTGTTAAAAATGGGGGAAGGAAATCAAATCAAATCACTTTAACAAGTATTTAAATGTTTGGAAAGTCAAATATTTAATTAAATTTTTAGAATTTTAATATCTCAAGGTGATTGTATTGTTTTATAATATTATGGTATCTTTAAAAAAGGTGTGGGGGGGCTTATTTATTATATCAATGTCAATTCTCAAAATTGATATTGTTATTTACAAAGTCCTTGATCGTTTCTTTAGAAATAAGTGGAACAATAATGTATAGTTAGGATATTTGTTTTGATTTTTTTCATTAAAAAAATATATTATATTGTGAATAATACTCAAAAGATGGGAATATTATTTTGAATATGCTTCATTTTATTGTTTCACAAAGATCGAAGGGTGAGGTTCAGTTTGACAGGTAGCCAAACCCCCCTCACATTTAAAATAATATTTTCTCTCTCCTACTTAATTTGTACTTATTTTTCCTTGGATGCATTATTTTCCAATCCTAATGTCCCCTTAATTTGTAGATTTTATCTTTTTTAACATTTTCAGTAGTTGCTCTAGATGCATTCTCAGTTATGCCTAACGTTTTTTGAGCGTGCATTATTTATAACATTCAAGGGGGTTCACCATTGCATAGTTCAAGTGGGGTGTAATTTATTTTGAGTTACTCTTTATTTCTTCTTACACTTTCATTTTTGCAATAATAATAAGTTGAACTAATACTACAACTCAACACTAAAATGGATTCAAATTCGTTCAATGCATTAACTCCCTTTAACTATCACAAATGTAAAATCAAGATGGTAATCATTATAAGGAGTAAGGGTTTATATAGGATAACCATGGGTGATGAAACTAAACCTATCACATATGTAGATAAAGTTAAGTGGTATAACTATAGTGGTGAAGCCTATGGGCTATTATGTCTTTATGTAGAGCACCTGATCTTCTATTTCACTTAGATCTTTCCAAATGACCCAATTTTGTATGGATCATTCTAGGAAAGCTATTTGGGGATCAAGATGTGATGAGAGGTCATGAACTTTAGAATTAACTCATTAGCCTAAGTCCTAGAAACTTTGATACCCTTTAATATTTCTTCACTAAGTTTAATTATTTGAGATTGTAGTTAAAATAATGTGAGATGAATAAACAAGATGGCTAACTTATTATTTATATACTATCTAAACTAAGTTTTGACTATTCAATATTTATCTCTACTTTCCATGTCACTAAAAGTTATTTGGGAACTACATGGAAAATTCCCTATTTAGATGCTTTCATTACCCTCTTTGGGGATCAAAATGTGATGAATGCCATGAACTTGAGAATTAACTCATTAGCCTAAGTCTTAGAAACTTTGATACCCTTCAGGATTTCTTCACTAAGTTTAATTCCTTGAGATTGTAGTTAAAATTATGTGATATAAATAAAGAAGATGGATAACTTATTATTTATATACTCTCTAAACTAGGTTTTGACTATTAAATCTTTCTCTCCACTTTCCATGTCACTAAAAGTGTTTTGGGCACTATATGGAAAATGCCCTCTTTAGATGCTTTCATTGCTGACTTAACCAAAGAGTAAGGAAATTTACTATAGATGTGAAAATTTAATTCTATAAAGCCTCAATACCTAATTGATGGTAATTTGAAATCAAAGACTTCAAACAAAGATAATAAGAAAAAGAATAAGGATCAAGAGAAGAAGAAAGAAGAAACCTCTAGCAAAACAACCACTGGCACCTCCTCTTCTAATGACAAACCTAATAAAATGAAGGTTAAGTGTGCTTAGTGAAATAAAAATGGGAATGTTGAACACATGTGCATAAAGAAATAAATTTATCACTTAACTCATCTTCTAGACGAAAACAACATAGGTGTTCCTAAGTCTATCAAGCATAATTCATCAACTCAAGACTTTTATAAGGCAAAAGGGAAAGTAAAGAGAAAGAAAAGTGTAAGGTTATTATAGTATTTAAATCTCCAATATTTTCATGGGTTGTTGACTCAGGTGCTTCCCACGACATGGGTTATTCACAAATTGAGATTTTTTTCCTTTAAACCTTGTAAAATATCCTCTATCACTTTGGGTGATGACACTTTAGTAAAAATTTTAGGGAAAGGGTCTATTGAAATGGATTGAGAAGCATTAAATAATTTTCTAAGTGTTCCATCACTTTCAAATAATCTCCTATCAGTGTACAAAATCACTCATATCAATAAGGGCATGCATGTAGAGTTTTCACTAGATTTAGTCATAATCACAGAGCTATCTTAACATGTTTCCCCATTTAGTAACATGTTTCCCCATTTAGATATTATTGTTTATGAGGATAAGAACTAGGTCCATAAAGAGAATCCAAATAGAATGAATGATGGCTAAGGTCTCTTGATCCCAATAAATAAACCAAGTATGAAAATTTTCCTATTTGAATGTATTATCTTGTTAGAATTGAAAATGTTATATTTTAAATAAACATGTCATATAATAAAAGAAAACATTATTTCATATATTTTTAATTTAAACAGTAACCAATATCGATGGATAGATATATATAAGGTAAAGTATTCAAATTTTATATTATCCCTCTGTAAGTTTAACTTCCTAAAATGGAAAATTCTAGATACATGTCAAATATAAAAAGGTGTGAGATTCACACCAATTGCATTTACCATTTATAAATAAATATTATTTTGGGATGTCAACATTTTATGTGATTTAGTGATTCCATGTAATGCCTTCAGGGATATCAAAAAAAGTGTCAAGGCTTAATCCTTTTATGGCCTTAACTTTCCAAACCAAGTCATTTACTCTTCTGTAATTTAAAGAAAGTTATTTATAAAAAATAATCTTAATAAAAAAATATTCCTCTCATTAAGATTTGATTATAAAATCCAAGAATAATTATAGAGGATATATCTTAATTTATTTCATGATAATTACATGATTGGATTGTAACTGAGGTACTTCTACATTAATAATAATTGTAGGAAAAGAATAAATTTTAATATATTAATTATATTCTAAAAGTTTTATCAATGTAGACATAAGTTAGAGGGAAAGAACCTAGAAGTGGTGAATTATATTAATTATCCCCCCTAGCGATAAATGTTATAAATTCTCATATGCTAAGTTATCCCCTTCGTGTTGTGATTATTACAAAAATACATAGGGAATAAAAATGGTGTTAAGTAGTACTAAAAAATTATTAATCTAATTAAATTTAAAAAGGCATCCATTACTTAACACAAATACATGATTGGATTATGTTTACATTAATTCCCCATGGATATAATTATAATTTTTATTCAAAAGTTCAATATAAGAAATGCCATGTTCAATAAAAATAATGCTAATAAATGTGTTTGTGAAGAAGATACACTCTGGTAATATTAAAATTATTGCAATTGATAAGTCCCTATAATAGGTATAGGTATCCATCTAAGAGGGAAGGCTAATTTGAAATAACGTATTTATTACAATCTACACATCTCTTTCCATCAAGATTAATATTAAAATATATAACTATTAATATTTTGGGATGATGTTAGGTATCACATTTAACAATTAGGTGAAACATAAATAATAATAATAATAATAATAATAATAATAATAATAATAATAATAATAATAATAATAATAATAATAATAATAATAATAATAATAATAATAATAATAATAATAATATCATTTTTTAAAAATATAATCCATCCTTTCAATGATGGATGTAAATTAATCTAGTATATAGTGAAATAAAAGAAGAATAAAAAAGGCTTAAAAATAGGATATCTAAATGATTAGACAAGGAACAAAATGCATAGTTAAATCCTACTTTATTAGTTGCATCAAAGGTAGCTTACATTTAATGTCAAGGAGAACTGATTCTCCCCTTCTTCTTCTCTCTCCAAATGGTGTAGTAACATTTAATGTAAGTACACCAATAATACATTCAAGCTTTTGGATTCCTATCCTCAAAATTAAGGAACTTGAAGGACAAGCATTAATAATTTTCCAAGAAGAAATGAAACAAATTGAACATGTATTCATTGATGAAATGAGATTCGTATGCCCAAAATAAGCTTAGAAATATGGATAGCCAAATGCATGAAGCATTTCCTTAACATGGTAATGAAGCTTTTGGAGGTTGTTAGATTATACTTATTGGTGATCTTGGATAGATTTCCCCCATAAATTAAATACCTCAACGTATGTAGGAAAGTCATTTTGTCACTCACTTTGGTAGGCATTCAACGCAATTATAACATTACACATAAATTATCACTAAGAAAGATGCATAGAAAATCATATACTATTTATAAATTTATTTACCAACATCAAAAATTCAAATCCAAAAAAATAAGAGTGGAAAATGCTCATGTCAAGAATGTCATCCATCATACATCCAAAATAATAGGAAAATTAAAAAATGTCAACACATTTGTATGCAACTAATAAATTGGCATCAATGCATAATAAGCAAATGCTAAAATCATTAAAAATTCCTATAATAATATGTAAAGTAGAACATAGAAAATAATATATTACATTATATAATGACACTCAAATAAAAAAAAATGTGCTTCTAGGTAAAGGATGAAAGATTATGTTGGCATCCAATCAATGGCTGAAAGTAGGGTTTGTTAATGGACCCATCGAACAAATTTTTCACATTATCTACCACACCTATTCTAATCCACTTTCCTTACCCATGTATATATTTGTACCTTCAAAAAATATTATGGTCCCCCATGGAATATTTTTAATCTAACACATGTTTCAATTCCATAAATTACATAAGACAATCACCACCAAATGCTTATCAAAATGGCATGGGCTATAACTATACATAAATCATAAGGTATAATTGTCCATAAAGAGATAATAGATATTGGCAACATTTTTCATCAAGGCTTGACCTTCACTATCATTACAAGAGTATGCTCCTTGTCTGACCTTTATATCAACCCTTCATTTTCATTTAACTATTATGCTAGAATGAAAGATAATATTTATGCTAATCTATGAAGGGTAGAGGAAGCAACAATCAGTGTAATTATTCTTCTCATTCATTTGCAATAATTGTAGTGTTTCCCAATAAACATAAAAAAATAAATTTCGAAAGCATTTTTTGGCTCTTTCCTACTCCTTGACTACTTGGCATTGATGCACACTTTATTTATATTTAGGATATTTAACATTATTTAATTTAAGTTCAGATCAAAATTTTAACATATGTAAGATATTTAACATTATTTAATTTAAGTTTTATTTTTTAATTTTATAAAATTTACATTTTATTTAATTTTCATCAATAGAGAATGAACTCATCTTCCTTTGAGTGAAACTAAAATAAATACACCTTTATCCCCTGAGTAAAACACAATAGGTTTTCAATAAAAATGTAAAGGAGTTAGTCTATGTGCCTTCCAAATTGCATATTCCATAACACAATTAGGTAGAATACAAGGAAGGGATGATGAATCATTGGAATGTAGATCCAATACATGCTAACTTATATGCTTCCATCTCCAAGCATAAAATACTTACTATGGAGACTTCCTCAGCTTTGTAATATATATAAAGTATAGATACCAATAGTGCCAATGGTAATGCTACTATTGTGGATCTAATTAACCACTTAATGACGATGATGTTGATGTGCTCAATGAAGAGAAATATGAATACAATCACAAATTTTGTTTTAATAATTAATAGCATTTATTTTTCATTATGAATTTATCGGTAGTGTTTTATGATTATTTTGTGCATACTATGTGATAAATCCATATTTATTATGATAAATTATTTATATTTTTTATGAATATCCAAAGCCATATCATGTAGTAGTGCTCAGATATAATAGTTCTTAAAGGCTTAAGTTGAGTCTAAAAAATAAATTATTTTCCATTATAACTATCAGATTATAATGATATGTGGTGAAGAACTCTAAATACATTAAAAATTCTTTTTATGGTATCCAATTAATATCCATCCTCTTTCGGATACAGGTTGCATCCACATCAAAGAAACATAAATAAAAATCATAAGGATGGATATCTAAATGTAATAACATCTTCCCCATTTAGATCTTGTGGTTTAGGAGGATAAGAACTGGGTCCATTTAAAGACTCCAAATAGAATGATTGATGGCTAAGATCCCTGATCTTAATCAATGAGCTAATAAAAATTTCTTATTTAAATTTAATATCTTGTTGGAATTGAAAATGTTATATTTTAAATAAACATGTCATATTATAAAAGAAAACATTATTACATATATTTCTAGTTTCAATAGTAACAAATCTTGATGCACATATATATTTAAGGTAATTTATTCAAATGTTATATTAACTCTATATAAGTTCAACTTCCTAAAATGGAAAATTCTAGATTCATATCAAATATAAAAAGATGTGAGATTTACACCAATTACATTTACCTCTTATAAATAGATATTTTTTTTTGGATGCTAACAATCTATATAATTTAGGCATTCTATGTAATTCTTTTAGGGATATGAAAAAAAATTCCATGGCATAATCATTCTATGGCTATAACTTTGTAAACCAAGTCATTAAATCTTCTATGGTTCAATGAATGTTGTTTATAAAAAATATTCTTAGTAAAAAAATATTCCTCTCATTAAGATTTTCCTATAAAATTAAATATTAATTATAGAGGATATATCTTAATTTATTTTATAATAATTACATGATTGGATTGTGATTGAGGTACTTCTACATTGATAATTACCTGTTACATAGGGCAATCACTGCCAAATGCCTATCAAAATAGCATGGGATTTAACCATACATAAATCACAAGGGATGACTCTCTATAAAGTAACAATAGATATTGGAAACATTGATCGTCAAGGGTTGACCTTCAATGGCATTTCAGAGTATGCTCCTTGTCTAACCTTTATATCAATCCTTCATTTTCATTTTACTAGTATTGTACAATGAAGGATAATATATATGTTAATTGATGAAGAGTAAAAAAAACAAGAATTAGTGTAATTCCTCCTATTTTCATTTTCAATAACTGTATTATTTATTGATAAACATAAAAAATTACATTTCCAAAGATTTTTCTCCACTTTCCTACTCCTTGACTACTTGGCAATGATGCACATTTTATATATATTCCACTTTAAATAAAATATGCATTGGTTTGTGATTTAAATTAATTTTATGCTTCTAGTATGCTAATGTGCCCCACAAGAAGCTTATTTTTATCAAGGCTCATCATAATTGGATTACATTATAGGGTGATCGATTCTATTTTCCTAGTGGTGGAACTTCATTTCAAAATGATGAAAAAATATACACTGAGAACTCTCCATTGTTTACAATTTTTTTATGGTGGGATTTGTTCCTTTGATGTCTCTGGGATCTCATATTTACCATTCGCTTACTATACATGAACTTACCCAACAAATGTGGGATGTAAAAAACATGATGTGTGTGACTGGCCCTAGATGTAGGCATTATCTAATAGTATTTTCCATGTTCTATGGATGCATGTGCACCAAAGAGGTGGATGAACAAATTTTGAATGTTCAAACCAAGAAATCTTCTTATTTTGTAGAGTGGATACCAATCAATGTGAAACCCAGTGTTTGTGAATAAATATAATGGTCCCTTAAGTGTTTATTAATGGCCCCTTCAGTTTTGATAATGGTTCTAATGGTTAATTTTGTTTTATATTATGTTTTACTTGGTCAAATATTCATATCACACTTAAAACAATACATACAAAGGTATTCAGCTATTGGTCCCATTATTTTCTAAAATGGGCCTTTTATTTTGTATTATTAAAATTTTATTGTGCATTAATATCCTTGGGTTTTTTTATTATGTCCTTTGTGTACATGTTTGCATAACTTATTTACATGTTTCCATAATTTTATGAAAAAACATCAATGCCAATGCTAAAATATTATGCTGGTTTGAGAATTTGTTTGGTCAATTTCTATCCAATTATTGGTCCCTTTGGTCACAACCTTTACCACACTAAAAATATGAGGAAAAAATGACATGTTGATGAAAATATCATCATACGACATCTTAGAATGTCAATTTTTCCTCAAGATGACCTTTTCAAATAGAAAAGTATGTTAAACTATCTAAATCTAAATTTTCAAAGCATGAGATAACATAATATGAAAGGTGTGGGACCCCTAAATTAAAAATACCAACTACTGGGCCCTTTCCCTAATTATTTATGGTTAGAGAATCCCATCCAAATAGATGTAACAAATGGAGATAGAAGTTTTGACTAAAATGATGGCCTCACCTTTCATCAGATGATGTGGCATGCTCATTGTCATGAGTGATAGATTAGTTGGTATTATGCCTAAGTAATGCAATGAAAATTATAAATTTCTATGGTCATGTCTATGCTCTCTCTTAGGACTATAAATTGATGACATGTAGACTGTATGTGACCAAATTCTATTTATAGTAGATTATATATTCATACAAATATCTATTCATTTAACTATATAACTAGCAGTTGCCCCAAAGGTGTAAATTGTGTTAGAGGTGTTGCATATTTAATTTTTGTGGTTTTATTTGGTAATTATTTTCTTCTTATTTATGGATTATATTAATTTTATAGTGTATGATGTGGGTACCTCCTGTTACATTAGAATTAAACCTATCAACTCTCCCTACCCCTTGGGAACAATCATCAATTGATCACATTTTTCTTTATCGATGGATCGTCAACCATGACATTCACATTGTATCATGAGTAATCCCCCCTTATCCATCTATGTGGCATGCACTTTGTAAAAGGTTTGGTACAACAAAAATAAAAAGATAAACTCCATAGCCTTAATGTATTTCTCCCACATCAACATCCATTGTTATCAAAATCAAATAGAAAATAGTTAATAAAATTTGCCACCATTACCTCAAAGTAGGGGAGATTTTAGTAAAACTCTTGCTAATAAGAGATGTCAGGTTGTAGAAGCTCAACCAGCCCAACCCAAGAAAGAATCTTAGATATTCCACCTGAAGTCTATGGAAAAAAATGTTTAATAGAAGTGTTGAGATGGGGAGGCCATGAAAACCTTAAGGAAATCCCATGGCTCACCAATCTTGAATAATATCGACCACTTCAACTATGCAAATAAAATTCAACCAAAAAAAACATCACTAAAACTTTAGAAATTTTCTTC
>JARHVA010001113.1:3780000-3825000 GCA_037957365.1 Torreya grandis
ACACATCATTTCCCCGAACCATAATCTCATTAACTTCCCTCCATCTAACTACATAGTTGGCCACATAATCCGCGGTTATAAACTAATGAGCATCAACACAAACTATGGTTGTAAACTACTGAGCATCTAGGAATCCATGAGATGAATATTCCCTTTTCATTTCTCTGTAGTAATAAATATATATTATACTCTTTATTTTGTACATGTGATTACATAAAATTATGGATATATATTAAACATAAAATTATAAACATGTCCTTAAGTAAAATTATGGATATATATTAAACATAAAATCTTCAATATATCTCTAATTTAAAAAGCCAAATCCTCAATATTGACCAATTAATCAATGCGTGTAGGATACTCTTTATAATTCAATCCAACCTATCCCTAAATATATGAGCAATCCATCACTTTATCCATGTCATCTAGCCTAATGACATCATGGTAAGCATATCTCCTTATTTGCACATTGAATTCCCCATCTCAGTAATGTTTTTTAAACAAAGGAACCACCAAAACATTCAAGAATTAATTGAATTATGTGAACTCATAAAATCAAGAATTACGGAAATCAAACAATTCTATAATATTTATTTTAGAACTAAAAAACTCGTACAAACAACCTTCTAAAAAATATATAATATATCAATACAAAATCCTAACAAGAAAATAATTTTGTTTTGGGTAATCTACTATTGAAATAAATCGCATATGAGCTATGTTTGATTAGTCTATGATGTTATTTGCATAGGTTTCCTTACAATTGATGTCTTGAAGATGATAAATATTAGCTAAGATAAAATATATGATTTCCCTTTTAAGAATATTGTTTAAAAAGAGTATAAACATAGTCGATATTTTCAAGATGAAAAAAATTAGACAAAATTAAAGCCACTGGAAAATTTATTTTTTCTCTTAAAAGATTTAGTGATAAAAATAAATAGTTCATGATTTGAAGATTACGTTTAGTGAAAAATCCATATCCAAAATAATTTATTCCATAAGGTAAAATAATTTTGAGGTTAAGAAATTCTCCAATAGAGGATATGGTCTAGTTATGTTTATCGTTAAGTTCAATAAAATATATATGTAGAGAGAGATTGTTGTCATGAGACTCAAACATAATGCATTAAAGATAGAACCTGGGTAACCAAAAAAATTGATGATTAGATAGATGAGGGATGACAAAAGAATGGTCTAGTATAGTCCCAGATTATAATCTACCACCAAAGCTCCTAATTTCCCATTTTATTTATGCATCTTGATATTTTTCCCATACACTCCATCCTCATCCTCCAACCAAACCAGAGAGGGTTTAATTTCTGAAAACACTGGAATGATTGTAGCACCGGATTTGAGGATCAAATGGAGCTCCTCCAAACACCACTCTGACTATGCATAGATTTGATAGAGAATCACAACGTGAACTGAAATTGTGCGTATTGCATTTTTTATCGATTCAACTATGTTGTCCCCAACTTCAACGAAGTTCTTGTCAAATATTTTTTTTATTTTTTTATCCTTGTTTTTAAGATAAGGATAAATGAGGCTTGCTACACATTCCTTTGTATCCATTCCAAGGTGATTTACAACCACGTTGAAAGCAATTTTGGGAATAGAATAATTCAAAAAAGCATTGCCATGAGAATTCAGTCATCTTGCAACATATAAGAAATGATTAGTGATGAGAAATGTGCTATTAAAGGAATGAGTGGAGAATTAAATACTACACTATTAACCCCGAAAAAATGTTATATAAAATCAAAATCACACGCTAGATCATTGGGAAAATGAAAACATTAACATAACCAAAAATTAAAAAACTTTGACTAATTCTGACATACCACTAACAATTACACAGAACATGGTACCCAACATCATGATCACCAACATTCCTCTAAATGTGGTTTGCTTTGACTAGGGAAGCATGCTTTTGCTCTCAAACAGTTGCTCCATACTCAAATCCTTTGCATCTTCTTCACTTTGCTCCATCTCCACCAATGCAGGATCATGGAACTCTTTCTCACCATTCTTGGGCTGTTTAACCAGCCCAGCTCGACCTGTTTCTAATTCCCTTAGATTACAATCAGAGACAGCCATCTCCACCACCCTATCTATTCATTGCAAACATCCTCCTGCAAAATATAAGAAATGATTAATGATGACAAATGTGCCATTGAAAGAACAAGTGGAGAATTAAATTCTACATAGTTCACCCCAAAAAATGTTATATAAAATCAAAATCACACATTAGATCATTGGAAAAATGAATAAATAGCATAACCAGAAATTGAAAACCTTTAACTAATTCTAACATACCACTGACAATTACACAAAACATGATACCCAACATCATGCTCACCAACATTCCTCTAAATGTAGTTTGCTCCGAACAGGGAAGCATGGTTTCGCTCTCAAACAATTGTTCCATACTCAAAACCTTTGCGTCTTCTCCATTTTGCTCCATCTCCACCCATGCATGATCATGGAACTCTTTCTCACCATTGTTGGGTCGCTTAACCAGCCGTCCTTGACTTGTTTCTAATTCCCCTAGATTACAAACAGAGACATCCATATCCACCACCCTATCTATTCACTGCAATCAACAGTTTAATGAGATCACGAATTTAATATTTTTATAACCAGACATTGATATTTCTCAGCTAGGTTGGTGAGGAGAGGACGATCCCTGTTGCAATGGTCAAATGCCATAGCGCAAATACCTGTTGTGATGGGCCCTTGCCACATCTCTGTCCCCAATAGCAGGTTCCCCGCCTTCCCCAGTAGAAACTGGGGCAGTAAACCGTCATGAGACGTGTCCGCATTTATCCATGTTTGAATGGGCAAAACAACGTCTTTTTTTTTCCATCTCATATAAGCCGAATATAAAAGCTTAGCCCCACCATATAAATATCCGGCCAAAGATATAAATAATGCCTTATGACAAGAGAGACGGTGGTAATATGAATATTATTGTAATTGATAGGTCCCTAAAACGGGTAGAGGAAGCCGCAGTCTGCCCATCTTTTTCCATCACGATCAGCATTAAGGATTAATATTGTGGGATGGTGGCAGGCATCACATTTGTCAGTTTGGCAAAACATAATTTTGTATATATATATTAATATCATTTTCTAAAAATATAATCCATCTTTTCAATTATAGATGAAAATTATTAGAAAATAGAGTTAATTTCTCCCGGATAAAGCTAGTTTTTCCTAAACAGCTGTTTGCATGTTGATAGCTCTCCGTTAGTAGTTTTTTTTGGTAATAATATTTCTAGTTTCTTTTAATAGTTTGTATGCTCTACGTTTTGGGAAAAATCCTCTTTAAAACAGAGGCTCTTGTATTGATTTTATGATGTAAAAAAAAGTACTATCTATAGTGACTGGTGTGTGTATATAGTCCTAGTCTAGTACTGGATCACATAACACATTTCTCAGTATTGTGGAATAGATCCTGTCCAATTTAGAGCTTGAGCAAATTAAAGAGTAAAATGGAATCGTTAGGCTGTTCTAAATTGTTGGCCTTAGTGGCCTTGATATGGATAATTCCAGTGATATCGTCATCTTCTGATAGACAATTTAGTGCTTGGTTGAAAGGTAAATGTAAATGTGGGGGTGACGAGGGTGAATTTGACTCACAGATCAGACCCAGGTGCAGACTCAGGCTTTTCTGAGCGATTGCACTTTGCAGTGGATCGAAGTAAGAAACGATTGGGGAAAATAAAGGCATTTGTGAAGCAACAGGTAAGCATGTCTAAGTCCAAATCTATACAACTAGACCTTGAGATGCCAATTCAAGTGGAAGATGGAGAATTTTTGATGAAATTTGGAGTGGGAACCCTCTCTGTGAGCTTTAAAGCCATTGTGGACACGGGAAGGGATCTGATATGGACTCAGTGCAAGCCTTGCCAGGACTGCTTCAAGCAACCTACGCCAATCTTGGACCCCTCCAAATCCTCCAAATAATCGACAATTCCTTGCAGTGATTCTTTTTGC
Organism: Torreya grandis; assembly: GCA_037957365.1. NCBI lineage: Eukaryota > Viridiplantae > Streptophyta > Pinopsida > Cupressales > Taxaceae > Torreya > Torreya grandis. The sequence continues at coordinate 3,784,005 of JARHVA010001113.1, forward strand.
TGTTGAAAAGTGACGCTGAAGTGCAGTTCACTCAATGCTATTTTTAGACTATTAGTGTAAATTTAGTTTGCATGAACAATTTTTGTGGAGCTAAATTTAGACTGTTAGTTAATTTCTAGTTAATATATATTTTTAGAAAAAATAAAGGCTTAGAAAGGCTAGAGTTAGTTTTTAGTTGATATTAGATGCAAGTTATTATTTACATAAATTTAAAATATTTTATTCAATAATTAGAAAAGCATGTTCACATGCAATTCTATTAATACATTGTAATTGATCTTTATTTTCAAGAAGAAGGAGAATGATTCCAATTTTAAGTATTTTTTATTTTTTCAATTCTTATTTCTTCTATATTATGAATATTGCATATATTTGGCTATGATTTAATTTTATTTAAAATTCTACATTTGGTATCAGAGCATGTATTTTTCTTTTTGGTTAATGATTTAGTAGTTGGAATTTTGCCAAAAATTTATCATGTCAAATTATAACTCCTTGTCCATTCAAGAATTTGATGGAAATGAGTATGATTATTGGTGTATCAAAATGATGACTTTTTTGATAGGAAAAGATTTGTGGGACATTATGGAATCAGGTTATGTAGAGCCAACGGATTGGAATGTCCTCACAACAAATGATAAAATAGCTAAGAAGGAGGCTAAGAAGAAGAAGGCTCAAGCTTTATTTCATATTAAAATAGCGCTAGATAAGAGTCTATTTCCACAAATTGCAGGAGAAAAGACAACAGAGGATGCTTGGAAGACTCTAAAAGAAGCTTACAAAAGTAGTGATCAAGTCAAAGTTGTCAAGTTATAGACATTGAAGAGATAATTCGAGAATTTGAAGATGCAAGAAGCTGAAAGTGTGAGTACCTATTGTTTCAAAGTAAAATATGTGGTCAATAAGATGGCTACACTTGGTGAAATTGTGAACAATAAGGTTATGATCAAAAAGGTGTTGAGGACTCTCACACCAAGGTGGAACCATGTTGCCATAATCATAGAAAAAAGCAAGAATTTTTCTACCCTTCAATTTGATCATCTAGTTGGATCTTTGATGTCTCATGAAGAAAGATTGAGAGATTCATTTGGAAAAAGTGATGAGAAAAATTTTTCCTCCAAATTATAAATCACAAAGAATGAAGATGCAAATAGTAGCATCAAAAGTAATCAAGGCCAATGTAGAGGTCAAAATCAGATTTACTCAAGAGGAAATAGAGGTAAAGGTGGCTTTTGAGGAAGAGGTAGACGTTGATTTGATAAAAGAAATATCCAGTGTTATCATTATATTAGGTATGGCCACTTTAATTATGAGTGTAGATTAAAAGAAGGTAATAATGATAAAAGCATTCATTATGCTCAAGAAGGTGATGAGAATCCTCCAGATAATTTATTTTTATCTTATGACAAAGCTAAAAATGTTTCTAAAGATGTATGGTATTTAGATTCAAGATGTTTTAACCACATGTCAGGAATGAAAAATATTTTTCTATAATGGATGAAATTTTTAAATCCAAGATCAAGCTTGGTGATGACAAATCATTGGAGGTTGATGCAAAAGGAGCTATGGAAGTCCATACAAAAGAAGTTATGAAGAGTGTTAAAGATTTTTATTACACTCCAAAGTTAAAGCATAATTTTTTGAGTGTTGGACAATTATGTGAGAAGAATTATAAAGTTGTATTTGAAAATCAACAATGTATGATTTATGATAAGAATCAAGGAAATAGGGTGGGAATAGTTGTGCCTATGATAAAGAATAGAATGTTCCCATTGAAGTTTGGTGAACATAACAAGAACCTTGTCAATATGGCATATGAGGATACAAGTTGGTTGTGGCATCTCAGGTATGGGCATTTAAATTTTTATAGTTTGAATATTCTAACATCAAAAGCATTAGTTTCTGGTTTACCTAAGGTTGAAGAGCACAGGGAAGTTTGTGAAGGATGTGTTAAAGGAAAACATGCAAGAGATAAATTTCCAAAATGCAATGCATGGAGGGCTCATTATCCACTCCAGTTAGTTCATTTAGACATTTGTGGTCCTATGCAGACAAAGAGTTTGGGTAAGTCATCATATGTCATTGCTTTTATTGATGATTACTCACGACAGTGTTGGGTTTATTTTTTGAAGACCAAAGGTGAAGCTCTTGAGACATTCAAGAGGTTTAGAGCCCTTGTATAAAATGACAAAGGGTGAAAAATAAAATGCTTAAGGATTGATTGTGGAGGAGAATTTTGTTCAAAATACTTTCAAGTTTATTGTGATATGCATGGCATTAGAAGACAACTCACCACTATATACACACCTCAACAAAATGGTGTAGCTGAAAGGAAGAATCGTACAGTGGTGGAGATGGCATGAAGCATGCTAAAAATAAAGGGATTAATCTATTCTTTTTGGGGAGATGCAGTTGATATAGAAATATATATTATCAATCGGAGTCCCACTAGTGCACTTGACAAGATGACTTCGTATGAAGCCTGGTATGAGAAAAAGCCAAATGTTAATTATTTCAAAGTTTTTGGTTGCTTAGCCTATGTTCATGTTCCTAATCAAAAGAGGCAAAAGTTAGATCCCAAAAGTGAGTCATGTATTTTTGTTGGATATAGTAAGGAAATTAAGGCTTATAGATTATATAATCCTCACACTAATAGGCTTATTGTGTCAAAAGATGTGATTTTTGATGAAGGGGGAGTTTTTGGTCATCAAAAAGGCCATATGGAGAAGTCAAAATATATTTTAAATTAAGTTATTATGGATGATATTGATCATGGGCAGCCCACTAATATTTCTATTCCAAGTGCTACAAATCCACCAAGTAACTCCTCATCTAGTTGTCCAATTCCAAGTGTAAGTCTAGATTCAAGTCCTAGTTTTACAAGGAAGGTAAGAAGATTGAGTGATATTTATCAAAGGAGTTCAAATCAAGCACATGAATAAAATCCAAGAGGTGAGACACTGAATTTTGATTTACTTACCAAGGCTGATTTTGAACCATCATGTTTTGAAGATGCATATACTAATGAAGTTTGGATGTAAGCAATGCAAGAAGAGACAAATTATATTCACAAGAATGACACTTGGAAGCTTACAAAGATTCCACATGACAAGAAGAATATTGGCACAAAATGGGTCTACAAGACTAAGTGTAACAATGATGGAAGTGTTAAAAGGCATAAGGCGAGATTAGTTGCTAAAGGCTTCACATAGAAGTATGGCATTGATTATGAAGAGACATTTGCACTAGGAGAAAGACAAGAGACCATTAGAATGTTAATTTAATTAGCATATGAAAATAATTAGAGCATCCATCATATGGATGTGAAAATTTCCTTCTTGAATGGGTACTTAGAAGAAGAAGTATAAGTGGAACAGCCACAAGGTTTTGAAGTGCAAGGAAAAGAAAATCATGTCTACAAGTTAAAGAAGGCTTTGTATGGCCTCAAACAAGCACCAAGAGCATGGTATGCTAGGATTGATGGATATTTTAAAGAGAATGGATTTCAAAGAAGTAAGAGTGAACCTACCCTTTACTACAAACAAGAAGGTAATGATATTCTAATTATAAGTTTGTATGTTGATGACTTGTTGTATATGGGTAGCAGTTCTATGATGAAGGATGAATTCAAAGTTTCTATGATGAATGAATTTGAGATGAAAGATTTAGGCCTCATGAAATAATTTTTAGGAATAGAGGTTTATCAAAAGGAGAATAAAATTTTTATTTCTAAAACAAAGTATGCTAAAGATATGTTGAAGAAATTTTATATGGTTGATTGTAAACTAGTCTCCACTCTAGTTGCTCATGGAGTTGTGTTGTGTAGAGATTATGGTGATAAAAGAGTTGATGAGACAACCTATATAAGTATTGTTTGAAGCTTAATTTTTCTAACTCATACAAGACCTAGTATTGCTTATTCAGTTTCACTTGTTTCAAGGTACATGGTAGAGCCATCAGAAATACATATAAAGGCAGCCAAGAGAATTTTGAGGTATGTGAAAGGCACTCTATATTTTTGTATTCATTACTAAACTTCTAAAAGTTTTAATCTTGTTGGTTTTAGTGATTCTGATTGGGGAGGTAGTTTGGATGATCAAAAGTCAACATCTGGGAATTGTTTTTCTTTTGGTTCTGGTTTGATTACTTGGAGCTCAAAGAAGCAAAGTATAGTTTCCCTTTCTTCTACAAAAGTAGAGTATGTTGTAGTCACTTTAGCAAGAACACAAGTATTATGGCTTAGAAAACTTCTTGAATAAATTGGAGAGATTCAAGTTTGGTCTACAATTATTTTTTATGATAACATTAATGCTATGAAATTGGCCAAGAATACAGTCCATCACAATAGGACAAAACATTTTGATTTAAAGAATTATTTTATCGGAGATTTAGTCTAGATGAAGGTAGTAGAATTTAAATACATCAACACTAAAGAATAGTTGGCAAATATCTTCATGAAAGTAGTTGCAACAGATCAGTTTTTGACACTAGAGATCAAATTGTGAGCCCACTTAGCATCAAGGGGGAGTATGTTGAAAAGTGATGCTGAAGTGTATTTCACTCAATGCTATTTTTAGACTATTAGTGCAAATTTAGTTTGCATGAACAATTTTTGTGGAGCTAAATTTAGACAGTTGGTTAATTTTTAGTTAATATATATATTTTTTAGAAAAAATAAAGCCTTAGAAAGGCTAGAGTTAGTTTTTAGTTGATATTACATGCAAATTATTATTTAGATAAATTCAAAATATTTTATTAAATAATTATAAAAGCATGTTCACATGCAATTCTATTAATACATTGTAATTGATCTTTATTTTCAAGGAGGAGAATGATTCCAATTTTTTGAAGAAGTACTTTTTATTTTTGCAATTCTTATTTCTTCTTTATTATAAATATTACATATATTTGGCTGTGATTAAATTAATTTAAAATTATACATTTGATACGCTTTGGTAAATGCAAAAATAGGATGAAATCTAGATTATAGCTTTTTGTATCAGTATGGTGATGGTTCCTTTACCAGAGGTGTGCTGGCTAATGAGATGTTATCAATAATGAGTGGAAACAAGGTTGCAGACATTGGTTTTGGATGTGGACATGATAATGAGGGATAAGGATTCTCTCAAGGTGGAGGTCTTGTGGAATTAGGAAGAGGTGCTCTCTCCCTCATCTCAAAAATGGGCTCAAGGTTGAATATAAATTCTCTTATTGTCTCTTGTCCATCACTAATTCTTATTCACAAACCATCCCTCTCTTTTTTTAATAGGTTGCTTCCTTGAGTGGAGCCAAGTCTTTCCCTCTCATTAAGATCAGAGTCATTCCAACTTTTTGGTACATTCCCATTATAGGAATCACCCTAAATGGAAAACCCGTAGACATTCCTACTATAACTTTTGATCTGAAATCAAATGGCAATGGAGGCATGATCATTGACTCTAGAACCACCATTATAATTATGAATGATGATTCCTACTCTCCTCTCAAAGAAGCCATTCAATCAACTAGTGATCTTACTCCTATAGATGGGCTCTTCGGTGGGGTTAGATCCATGTTACCAAACATTAGGTAAGGTCACATTGCCTTCCCTTACATTAAACTTCAAAGGTGTTTTGGATTATGAGTTTCCATCACAAAACTTTTTCATTCAAGTATCTAACAATATCTTGTGCCTAGCCATGTTGGGTGAACGCTCCAATAATTTTCCTTCAATATTTCATATAACAACAAAATTTCCACATCCTTACCAATGAAGCCCAAAACATGCTCTCTTTATAGCCCACTAATTGTGATTCTATTTGAATCTTCTTTCATGTAATTCCCATACCATGTTATATGTCATCGTATTTCCTACTTAATATACAAATGCTCTAATTTTAGTGTTTACATCTCTTATTTAGTCTTAAGAAACAATAACTTCCACAATCATTTATAATAACTCAATAGTTAGTGTTTCTTGTGTTGTTCTATAACCAAAGATCACATTGAAAACCATGTAAAATTTAGATAAAATTATAAACAAAAATTAACCCTTGACACTTGAAAAGAAAGGGAGTATATTTTATAATATTAAAAAATTCCATAGTGAATCTGAATATTTAGGGACAGTGTTTGTGGATTTGTTTAAAAATAATAACTTACGTAATAAATCAATACTTAATGTTTCTTGTGTTGTTTTATAACCCAGGATCACATTAAAAACCATGTAATATTTAGATAAAATTTCAAAGAGAAATTAAACCTAACACTTTGAAAAGAAAGGGAGTGTTTTTTATAATACTAATTTTTTTGAAAGTGAATCTAAATATTTATGGACCGTGTTTGTCGCTTTGTTAAATAAAATATATTTAATGATTTAAAAAGTAATTTGCATTCTCAAAATAAATTTAAAATGCTTATTGTACACTAACCTTCGCATAAAGATTGACCTATTAAAAGTAAAGAAGTAGAAATTAAATACTGAATTAAAGTTTTTTAAAGAGATAAAGAAGGAAAATGATATTTAGTATAATGGTAGCATTAATTTAAAGTGAAGTTATAATTATGGTAAATTGATATTATGTTATTCGGACTACCAAAAGTTCATGTCTTTTAACTTTTATTTTTATTTAATAAAAGCAAGTTAGTTTTTATTAGAATAATAAATAATTTAATATTATCCTTTTCTCTTTTTTTTCTTAGTGTTTTATATAAAAATCATATGCAAGGAGAATTTTTAGAGGGATACCTTTGTCCCCATAGGATTGTGCTTCATTATCCATTAGGAAATAGTCAACATTCCCTAAAGCTATTCCTATCTAGCACTTATCCATAGCCCACTTAAAAATTTAATTACACATTAAGGAATACATCTCCACATCCTTTCTTACAAAATATAAAAGGAACAACCTTAAAAAAAGATTAAACACTTCAAAGGTGGCGTGGATTATGAGCTTCTCACAAAAAAAAAATCATTCAAGTATCTGAAAATCTCTTGTGCCTAGCCATGCTAGGGGAACCCTCTGGTAATTTTCCTTCAATTTTTGGAAATATACAACAACAAAATTTCCACATCCTTGACAATGATGCCCAAAACATTCTCTCTTTCAAGCCCACTAAATGTGATTCTATTTAAATATTCTTTCATGTAATTCCCATACCATACCATGTCTAATTTTATTTCCTACTTAATATACAAGCGCTGTGCTTTTGGCAACTAGTTTACATATCTTATTTAATCTTATGTAGAGCATAGCCTTAAATAATTTAAAAACAATTATGTATAACAACTCAATACTTTTGTTGCTTATATTGTTTATAACTATAGATAAGTAATTAATTCCTCTTCCCATTCATTTGCAGTAACTATAGAATTTCTTGATAATGAAAAAGAAAACTACATTTCCAAGGCATTTGTTTTGATTTTTCCTACCTCTTGGAATTTATGTACACTTTATATTCATTTATAATATTGAACATTATTTCATTTAAATTTAAATTAACATTTTAACATATGTAAGATATTTAATAAATTATTTAATTTAAGTTTTAATTTTTAATTTTACAAATTTTACTTTGTATTAAATTTATACCAATAAATCATGAATACATATTCCTTTGATTGAAACTAAAATACATAAATTTTTATCCCTTTTGTTAAATATAATAAGTTTGCAACAAAAAATATAAAGAAGTTAGTCTATGTGCCTTTCAAATTGCATATTCTATCATACGAATATGTGGAATACAAGGAAGGGGTGATGAAGCATTGGGATGTAGAGCCAATATATGCTAACTTGTATGTTTCCATCAACCACCATAAAATACTTAATATAGAGACTTCCTCAACTTTGAAATATCTACAAAACATAGCAACCGATAGTGCCAATGGCAGTGCTACTATTGTGGCTCTAATTAACCATTTAGTGACGACGATGTTGATGTGTTTAGTGAATAGAAATATGAATACAATAACTAAGTTTATTCTAATAATTAATAGCATTTATTTGTCATTATAAATTTATCATTAGTGTTTTATGTTTTTTTTTTGGGCATACTATGTGGTTAATCGACAATTATTGTGCTAGAATATAAATATATATTTTTATATGACTATACCCAAGCCATACCATATAGTAATAGTGATAATATATAATAGTTATTAAAGGCTTAAGATGAATCTAAAAAGAAAATTATTTTCAATTATAATTATATGATTGCAATGATATGTAGTGAAGAACTCTGAATACATTATATTTGCTTTCTATGGGATCAAATCAATATCCATCCTCTAATGGATATAGGTTGTCATCCACATCGAAGTAACACAAATAAAATTCATAGCGATGGATATCTCAATGTACTAACATGTTTATGCATTTAGATCTTGTGGTCTACAAGGACAAGAACTGGGTCCATAAAAAGACTTTAAATAGCATGAACAATCGCTAAGGTCCTCTGATCCTAATCAACAAGCTATGTATGAAAATTTTCCTAGTTTAATGTACTTGAATGTATTATATTAGTGGAATTATAAATGTTATATTTTAAATAAACATGTCATATTATCAAAGGAAACATTGTTTCATATATTTATAGTTTCAACAATAACAAATATTGATGCATAGATAAATTTGAGGTGATGTATTCAAATGTTATATTATCCCTATATAAGTTCAAATTCCTAAAATAGAAAATTCTAGATACATCTCAAATATAAAAAAGGTTTGAGCTTCATACTAATTGCATTTACCTTTTATAAAGAAATATTTTTTTGGGATGGTGAGATTCTATGTAATTCAAAAATTTCATGTAATGCCTTTAAAAAACATGTCAATGCTTAATCCTTCTATGGCCTTAACTTTGCAAACCAAGTCTTTTAATCTTCTCTAATTCAATGAATATTGTTTGTAAAAATATTCCTAATAAAAAAATCTTCCTCTAATTATGATTTTCTTATAAAATTAAATAATAATTATAGAGGATATACCTTAATTTATTTTATAATAATTACATGATTGGATTGTAATTGATTTACTTATACATTGATAATAATTGTAAGACAAGAATAAATTTTAGGATTTTAATTGTATTAAAAAAGTTTTTCTAATAGAGACATAGGCTAGAGGGCAAGAACCTTGAAGTGTTGAATTATATTTGTGTTAAGGCCTCTAATAATTAACACAAATACATGATTGGGTTGTAATTAGGTTAACTCCACATTAGTAAGAATACAATATGAAATGCTCGTTCAATAGTTCATTATAAGCAATGTCATGTTTAACATATTAGTTGTTGAAACCACCTCCAATTCAACCAAAAAATAGATTATTTTCTATTTTTTCCAATTCATCCACATCAAAAAAACACAAATCGAATTCATAGGGATGTATATCTAGATGTAATAACATGTTTCCTCATTTAGATCTTGTGGTCTATGAGGATGAGAACTAGGTTCATAAGGAGACTCCAAATAGAATGAATGATGGATAAGGTCTCCTAATCCTAATCAACAAGCCAAGTGTCAAAAATTTCCTATTGAATTTATAATCTTGTTAGAATTGAAATGTTATATTGTAAATAAATATGTCTTATTATAAAATACAAAATTATTTCATATATTTTTAGTTTCAACAATAACAAATCTTGATGGATAAATATATTTAAGGTAATGTATTCAAATTTTATATTATCCCTTTCTAAGTCCAACTTCCTAAAATGGAAAATTGTAGATGCATCTCAAATATAAAAATGTGTGAGATTCACACTAATTGCATTTACCTCTTATAAAGAAATATTTTTTTGGGATGTCGACATTTATATGATTCAGTGATTTCATGTAATGTCTTCAGGGATATCAAAAAAAAAGGTGTCAAGGCATAATCCTTTTATGGCCTTAACTTTGCAAACCAAGTCATTCACTCTTCTATAATTCAACGAATGTTGTTTTTTAAAAATATTCTTAATAAAAAACTCTTCCTCTAATTAAGATTTTCTTATAAAATTAAATAATGATTATAGAGGGTATATCTTCAATTTATTTTATTGTAATTACATGATTGGATTGTAATTGAGGTACTTTTACATTGATAAGAATTGTAAGCGAGAATGAATTTTAAGATATCAATTATATTTTAAAAGTTTTTTCAATGGAGACATAAGCTAGAGGGAAAAAACCTTAAATTAGTGAATTATATTAATTATCTCCCATAGCAAAAACTGTTTTCAATTCTCATATGCTATGTTGGCCCCTTCATCTTGTGATTATTACCAAAAATACACGAGGAATAAAAATGGTGTTACGTAGTACTATAAAAATTAATGATCTAATTAAATTTGAAAATGCCTCCATTAGTTAACACAAATACATGGTTGGATTGTAATTAGGTTAAATCCACATTAATAAGAATATAATACGAAATGTTTGTTCAATATTTCAATATAAGCAATGTCTTGTTCAATATATTAGTTGTTGAATTCACCTCCAATTAAACCAAAAAACAATTTTTTTTCCATTTGTTCCAATTCATCCACATTGAAGCAACACAAATCAAATTCATAAGGATATATATCTCGATGTAATAACATGTTTCCCCATTTATATCTTTTGGTTTAAGAGGATGAGAATTGGGTCCATAAGGAGACTCCAAATAACATGAATGATGGTTAAGGTCTCCTGATCCTAATCAATGAGACAAGTATAAAATTTTTCCTAGTTGAATGTATTATCTTGTTGGAATTGGAAATGTCATATTTTAAATAAGCATGTCATATTATAAAAGAAAACATTATTTCATATATTTTTAGTTTCCACAATAACAAATCTTCATGGATAAATATGTTTAAGGTAATATATTCAAATGTTATATTATCCCTCTATAAGTTCAACTTCCTAAAATTGAAAATTCTAGATACCTATCAAATATAAAAAGGTGTGAGATTCAAATCAGTTACTTTTACCTCTTATAAAGAAATATTTTTTCGGGGTGCCAAAGTTCTATGTAATTCATTAATTTCATGTAATGCCTTTAGGAATATGGGGAAAAAATGCCAATACATAATCATTATATGGCTTTAACTTTGCAAACCAAGTCATTTAATCTTATATAATTTAATGAATGTTGTTTATAAAAATATTATTAATTAAAAAATATTCCTCTCATTAAAATTTGCTTATAAAATTATAGAGTAGTTATAGAGGAATATCTTAATCTATTTTATAATAATTAAGTTATTGGATTGTAATTGAGGTACTTCTACATTGATAAGAATTCTAAGACAATAATGACTTTTAAAATCTTAATTGTATTTTTCTTCGAGATAACCTTTTCAAATAAAAGAAACATTAAACTATGGAAATCCAAATTTTCAAAACATGAGATGACATAATATGGAAATATGAGATCCCAAAATTAGGAATCCCAATGAGTGGACCCTTTCCCTTAATCCCCTTTGATTAGAGCATCTTTCCCAAATATCTATAATAAATGCAGATGAAATTTATAACAAAAATGAGGGCCCCACCTATTAGCTATTGATGTGGCATACTTATCATCATGAGTGATAGAGAAGATGGCATTATGCCTACACAATACCATGAAAATTGTAAATTACTACGGCCATGTCTATGATCTTACTTGGGCTTAGAACTTGACAACCTATAGACCGTATATGATAGAATCATGCTTACATTAGACCGTATATTTTTTCATTTAACTATATAAAATTAATAATAGACATGTTTATGTGTAATTTAAAAAATATTAAAATTTACAGGTCCCTAAAATAGGTATAGGTAGTCATCTAAAATGGAAGGCTAAGTTGAAATAAGGTATCTACCATGGTTTACCCATCTCTTTCCATCATGATCAACATTAAGTATTAATATTGTGGGATGGTGGCAGGTATCATATTTATCAATTAGGTGAAACACAAAAAATATGTAACAAATCTTTTGAATGATGGATGGGAGATAGTGAAAGGAAATAAGAATTAAAAATGACTTAAAATGAGGATCTCCATTTCTATTTCTTGTAAGAGTGTGCAGGACAAGAGGGAGAATACATTGAAAATAAATTAATTTAGTTTTTGGAAGGCAGGCTCTCCCCCTCTCTCTCATGTTAAAATATTATTTTATTCTTTTCCTTCCTACCTCCCCATCTCTCTAATTAACTATTGTAACCACCTAATAAAATTAAATGCAGTAGTTTGAAATTTGAAATTTGGGAGCCATTTGAATGTTTTGAGGGGAATGACATAGTAGGTGAAACTGTCAACAAAAGTGGACAAAAGGGAAAAGACAAACATTAATGTTTATAAAAAATTAGATGCAGCAATAGTGAGAGTGAAAATTAAAATAGAAGTTAGGGACATAGCAGCAAACTACGTAGAAGACAAGGCAGAAAAGAATCTAGAGAATACTACAGTAGCAATAGGCATTGTGTTTAACACAATAGCAAGACTATACAACACAAAATAGATAGAAAAAAATAATAAGGGGAAGAATAGAAGTATAATAGTAGAGAAAGAATAATATAATGCAGCAGCAAACTACAAAAAAAAAAAAAAAGTTTGTGTGAGTCATTTGTAAATAGTTGTAGCTGTAAGTTTTTAGTTGATGTAATTAGTTGATAGATTCATTTTAATATAATAAAACTTGTGTTATTTCCATCCATACTACCTTCCATATTTTTTTTTATAGTGAATTTACCAGCATTGTTATGTCATCTCTAAACTATCTATGAAGTTTCAAATTTATATTTAATTTTATAGTGTTAATTGCTACCCACCTAGGGTGACACTTAATTTTATATTTTTTTACCCAAAACTATTATCGAATCCCATAGGTTTTAATCCCATTTATACATGGAATCGGGTAGTTGTATTTCATGTCTACAACCCCCTAAATTTAATGGAAAGAACTATGATGTGTGGAGCATCAAAATGAAAATCATATTGAACTCTCAATAGCTACAGGAGTTGGTTGAAGGTGGATATAATGAGGTAATAGACCTAGTAGGCTTTAGTACATTAACCCAAGCACAAAGGAATATATTGAAAGATAATAGGAGAAAGAATTCTAAGGTAATTAGCTACATGTAAATGGCAATGGCTGATTCAATCTTTCCCAAGAAAATAGTAGTTGTCCATTCCATATAAGCAAGGAACAATTTGCAAAATGCTTATCAAGGGAGTGATAAGGTGAAGCTTGTCAAGTTGTAGCTCTCAGGAAGGGAATTTAAGACCCTACAAATGAAGGAGAATGAGTCTCTCAATGACTTATTCATAATGACAATAAATATTATCAACCAAATCAAGACATGTGGTGATACCCTTGAAGATCATAGGATCATAGAGAAGGTGTTGATGAGCCTTCCAATCAGATTTGACCCTATAGTGGTTGCAATAGAAGATTCAAAATATTTTAGAAAAGTGATATTGGATGAGCTAATGGTTTATTTTCAAACCCATGAATAAAGGTTGAATAAGTTATCCACTTCCTCCCATGATCAAGCATTCAAGTGTTGAGTATTGTTGTTGATGTCAAAGGGGAAACTTAAGAGGGTTGATGTCAAAGGTGACTAAACCTAGTTGGCAATATGTAATGTGATAAGGTGCATTGAGAGATTATTGTCATTGTGAGAGTATTGTCATGATAAATTGTTATCATAATATAATTTAAAGGAAACTAATTATATATGGTTTCATGAAAGTATAGGTCATTGATGACAAAGTGCATAGGAAGCCTAGTCAAGAGACTAGTCATGATATGAAGAGGTGTGTGCATGAAAAATGGACGAACACTGGAATGTGAAGGTTTGTTGGTACTTTTTGAGCATGATATCAAGGAATTGAATAATTAATTATATTTTCAAGGTGAGCCTATAGGGGTAGGACCTTTAGACTAAGCCTACACCTAGACCTCTCTTAGATCCTACCTGGCCTAATGAGGCATGAAGATCAAATTTCAAGGAAATTATGCATATGTGAGCATGGATAGAGATAATATAAGTATTTTTGTACATGTTCACAAATTTTGAGGTCATGGTTTAATGTAAACTGTATGAAACAATGATTTAGGCCTTCTCTAATTCATAGAATGAGGTCTCAAGACCTAAAAAACACTTTCAAACATTCATTGGCATGTGTAACCTCTAAATGGAAACTTGATCTATTAAGGAGAGATGGGTAAGGGTATTATATAATATCTCTAGGCATTGGTTTTGGATTGAAGGGGATGTCCTTTATGAATAATTGTTAACACCAAAACTTATTTTAAACCTCCCTAAAACAATAATAAGGACCCAACATAAAATATATTATTCAAATCAGCTCATAATGGATTGAAATGCCTAGAAAAGATATTGGATCATGCATTCAACTCTCCCAAGTACATCTATGTTGTGGTGGTTAGTCAAATGAGAGATAAAATGCACAAATATAAGATTATTTATCAAGAAGTTATTGTAGCTCTCAAAATTTGTATTTTAAAAGAAAATAGAATGGATGGTATAAAGATATAAAGAGTCTTTTTTCATGTCCATGATGATTTATGGATAGGTTCTAGCCTTCAATAGTGTAAAACCTAGGTATAGATGAGAATTTGAGCTTTCGAGGGTTGAACCTTATTCACAAGAAGCAAATGGTGAGAGGGTTGCCCCTTATAAAACAACCAAACAACCTTATTTTCTTACCTACCTCCCCTGATCTCCACTCAACCACTACAACCACTTAATAGAATCAAATGCAACAATATGAAATTTGAAAGTTGGGGGTCATTTGAATGTTTTTGGGGGAATGATGTGGTAGGTGAAATTGTCAGTAGAAGTAGACAAGAGGGAAAAGACAAATAATAGTGTGTATCAACAATTAGACACAACAGTAGTCATAGAGAGAAGTAAAATAGAAGTTAGTGACACAATAGTAAACTATGTATAATACAAGTCATAAAAGAGCTCAGAGAATACTATAGTAATAGCAGACATTAAGTTTAGTATAGCAGAAGGATTGTGCAACGCAAAAAATATAGAGAATAAGAATAAGGGGAAGAATGGAAGGAGACAAATATTTATTAAAGGTTAAAAACATGTACATGGGTAAGGAAGGTGGATGAGAATCTATGTGGTAGACAATGTGAACCATTTCTTCAATGGATCCATTAACCAACCCTAATTTCAGCCATAGATTGGATGTCAACATAATCTTTTGTCCTTTAGCTAGAAGCATAGTTTTATCAATATGAGTGTTATTATCTTGTGTAAACTATTCATTGATCTATTTTTCTTTATATATTATTATTATAATGTTTAATGAATTTAGCATTAACTTGTTATGCATTATTTTCAATTGATTAGTTTCATACAAATGTGTTCACACTTTGAAATCTTCATTTATGGATTTATGAAAGATGATGTTCTTGACATGAACATATTCTAGTCTTATTTTGTTATATTTACATTTTTGATGTTGGTCAATAAATTTATAAATAATATATGATTTTATGTACATCCCTATTAGCAAAAATTTGTGTGTAATTTTATAAATGTGTTGAATGCCTTCCAAAGTGTGGTAAAATGACTTTCTCACATACATTATTCTGTCATTTATGGGGTAATTTATCCAAGGTCAGCAACAATTATAATTAAAAATCCTCCAAAAGCTTTGTTACCATGTTTAGGAAATGCTTCACACAATTAGCTATCTATATTACTAGCCATATTTTAGGCTTATGATTCTAATTTCATCAATGAGTACATATTCAATGTGTTTCATTTCTTCTTGGAAAATTTTTAGTGCTTGTCTTGCAAGTGCCTTAATTACATGGATAAGAATACAAAGTCTTGAATGTATTTTTGATGAATTTATGTTAATGTTGCTACACCAATTGGAGTCAGAAGAAGAAGGGGAGAATTGGTTCTCCCTATAATTTCATTTAGGCTATGTTTGATGTAGCTGATCAAATAGGATTTACTTATTCCTGTTGTTCTTTATATAATCATTTTAAGTGGCAGATATTGTGTGTTTATTTGAGCATGGTATAGAATAATGTGAAAGGATAATTATTTGATAGAATAATTAATGGAAAACCATGTAAATTTGAGATAAAATTTTAAATAGAAATTGAACCTACACTTGGAAAGAAGGGTTTTCTTTTAATAATACTAAAAATTATCAAAGTGAATTTGAATATCTAGGGTTTATGTTTGTGGGTTTATTTAATAAAATAAACTTAATGAATTAAAGATTAATTTACATTCCCAAAGAATTTTAAAAATACTTATTGGATACTAGCCTTCACATAAAGATAAAGATCCTAAAATAAATGATCTTAAAAGTAGAGTGATAGAAATTAAATTTGGAATTAAATTTTTCTAGAGAGATGAAGAATGGAATTGATATTTAGTCTAATGGGAACATTAATCTAAGGTGAAAGTATAACTATGATAAATTGATATATTGTTTTTGGACTATCAAAACCTCGTGTATTTAATTTTTATTTAATTATTTAATAAAATCAAGTTAGTTTTTATTAGGATAATACATAATTTACTAATTACACATTAAGGAATACATGTCCACATCCTTGAGACACTATCATAAAACTTTCCTATCTTATAAAATCTCAAAGGAACAAGCCTTAAGAAAATACTAAACAATTAAAGTAAGGTAAAAATTGTATATTATCAAGTGTCAAAATCCAAACAGGTTGCATTGTGTTCTAGCTTATCACTATTGAGCACATATACACATAGGTGGGAGAACTATATGGATTTTGATACTAAATATCTCCCTTGGACAATGGTGCTTTTTAATATATTTTTTTGGTTTTAAGGATTAAAATAGTCAAAATCAACTATAGGATTAAAAAACTATAAAGTATTAAAATATATGAAATGCTCAACCACTATGTGGGGTGTGGTTAGGGCTCTACAACCCATTTTTATAGGACAAACAAGGATATATTATTTAAATAGAAAGGAAGTATCTCCCTCACACACATATTTTATTGTTTATATATATAGTCCTAGTTTAGTACTAGAGCATAAAACATAGATTGTAATGTTGCAGAATAGATCCCATCTACTTTATAGCTTTATATATAATTGGCTTAAGAAAAGAGGAAAATGGAATGGTTGAGTTTTTTTAATATCTTTGCCTTAGTTGCCTTGATATGAATAATTGTAATGATATCATCCTATGATATATTATTTAATGCTTGGATGAATGGTGACGGTAAAAATATGAATGTGGGGATGATGAGGATGAATTTCATGTGACTATTAGAGAAAGATGTAGAGTCGATATTTTATTGGTGATTAAATTATGTAATGGATTGAAGTAAGAAATAATTAGGTAAAATAGAGGAATTTTTGAAGTAATAGTTAAGAAAGTGTAAGTCAAAATATATATAAACTTTACCTTGAGATGTAAGTTCAGGTTGGAGATGAAGAATTTATAATACATGATCATGTTTACTCAAGGGGATTAAGATTTGAAACCCTACTTTGTTTATCCTTCAAGGGTCACATTAATATAATTTGTCCACCTGGAATGATTTTGTCAATATAGAAAGCATTTAAATGTCAATTATGTATTTTTCCTCCCATAGATTCTAGGTGACCGAGATATCACCCTGTGGTATTATCTTGAGTCTTCAAGGCTATTTAGATATTAAATTTATATGTCCCTCAATGGGTTATGAGTGAATAGGGTTATGCCACTTATCATTATTTCATTTACTCAAGAAATTTGAATATATTGGCCATGCCTTGATCTGTTAGGTTTTTAATCAATCGGATTATATCATGTGGCATACTCTTGAGGCTCTAAGGGATCGTAAGACGCAAAATTTTCACAAGACTAGATGTTTACTGAGTGAATAACATCTTGAAATGTGGATAGCTTGTAATTACTTGGCTAATTGGAAGACTTAGAATATAATTTGAAAGCTAAGATTCATGAGTGAGCGATATGCCCTCATGTTGAATGATCTCGAGAATTAAGATGCTTGAGAGGATCTATAAATTATATGAAAACCATAGTTGGCTACGAGTACACAAGATGTAGATAGATGCCATGATCTAAGGAACTCAATAAAAATTTGAATCCCATGAATGGGATGTTACACATCAAAGCTTAAATACGCTAAAATATTTTTATTAGAATTTTACAATGTAAATAGACTTCAAAATCAAATTAAGACTTGTGCATCAACAATATAATACCTAATATTGTTATGGATCATGAAATAATATTTCTTATCAATTATGGGTCCTTATTTAAAACATTTAAAATTTTGAGGTATGTTAGGGTACAAAAATGTTCACCTTCTCATGTCAGGAGATCCCTTGGGAAATTCTTCTATTTTCTTCTTTATGTACTGATCTTGCTTAGCAAACAATTCTTTGAGTGATACTAAGCCCTTAGGGATTGTATTTACTTTTAGTTGATTAAATTTGTTGTCATCTGATGTGTTTTCCTCAATGTTGGTTGATTCTTTAGCTTCTTTTTTATCCCCACTTTTATTTTCTTGTGAATAATATTATCTGTATGTTGATGAAATCCCTTCAAAACAAAAAATTTGAAAATTTTCTACCTATTCCAAGAATGCAATGTTTTTTTCATTGTTATTAAACACTTTCTAATGTTCTGAGTTATCTAGTATGCTTGTATAGTTTATTAGCTTAATATTATATTTGTCTTAATCTATCTTGGGATGAATAATTAATAAGTATGAAGATAAAACTAGAGATTATGCATTAGCATTTTATTCCCTTGGGACAACTACATTATTCAAGGATTTTAATACTCTAATTAAATCCTAGAATATGTTTCTATAATATTTTGGTCTATCATTCTTGAGTTAGTATTGTATCCATAATAGTTTCACTATTATTTATGTGTCTCTTTGAGCCATAACATTTTGGATTCCCATTTATTTTTCCACTTTCAATCCTAGGAGTAACACTTTATATTTGGTTGTGTTGTTAGTACGCTCGAATTGAAGCTTGTATGATAAAGGTAACAACTCACACTAAGGAGAAATCATAAGTATTCCAACCCCTGATCCTACAGATGAATAAATTCCATAAAATTCCAAGCTCCACAAATTATTTATATCTCCTTCAATAATTTTGGTCAATTCCAAAAAATATATAGCATCATCGTGTATGTATTAGGACATATTTCTTCATATAAAATATACATTTTGGGATATTTTGATTTTTGTATTAGATGTTTTGGTTTTACATTCAGGTAGGAGTTTTTATTTAATTTCCTTCAATAGAATGGTAGCATGGATCCAATCCATCTAAATATTTCCACTCAGAACCTTGCAAAGGGATCTTCTCAACAAAATCCCATAGCTTAGATATATATACACCACTAAGATTATCATATTGATTATTTTCTACATAAAATCTGCTAGGGATGCTTTAGCTTCTTTTATTTTCCCAATAATAGGAACTTGTTTTACTTTCATATGATAATAGTAACTAAGAATATTTGTGTCTTTAAATCCCAATACAAGTACTACCTTACTTGGCATTACATTTTCCTAATGTTTTGAATTAATGATGTAATTATTCAGAAGCAATTCTCCATTGAAGAAAAAACTTATAAAGGATCTAATTTTTTCCATTATAAAGAGAAGAAGCCATATGATTCTGAGGAGTAGAATCTATATAATTAGTCTAAACCCCTTTATGAGGTGTTTCAAAATAAATTTTGGGTCCATTTCCTATAATAAATTTAATTATCATATCAAACTGATCTGGATTTGACCTAAGGTGTTCATCTTGTGTGATTTGTATCTCGGTTTTATTCACATGGTTGATAATGTAAAATGAAGAAGAAAAACTAAAATTTAAATTATCATGATTGGAATCCATGTGTAGAGATGGCATATTTCATGTCTTCTCAATTGACTTGTCTTTGGAAAACTCATGAAAAGGCATGCCTCTATTGAGGATAACTTATAGATGGGTTGCTTTGGGATCCCCTTACATCTTTTCTTTCCCATTTTGTTTATTTATTTATTTTCCTTTTCTAACCACCTTTAATTTTTCATTCTAGGCTCTTGTAAACATAATAAAATAATAATTTTTCATAACTTCCACTCTTTCATCATATTTATATTCATTAGGTTAAAATTCTAAACAACCCACAATGGAGTCACCATTAGATTTATTCAAATCTAACATATCAATTACTTACTTCTGAACTAGTAGATCTGTTGCAACTTGACCTTCACTTTTAAATGTGTCCTTTTTAAGATTTTCATCCATAATCATGTAATTTTCTATCTCAATATTTGACTTTGATATTATTATAGATTTGGTAGTCAATTCTTGTGTAGGAAGAATCTCAATTCTAGTGCTTGTGCATTTACAAAGTGAAAAACTAATTTTATAAAATGGGAAGAGAATTCTGAGGAATCTAATGGACTAAATTGCTAAACTCAACTATGAAGTCTCTATTTGGTTCATGAGGTTAAATTTTAATCTATTCCAATTTCATCAATTTTTAATCTTTCCTAAAAAAAATCTCATTGTATTATAATCCTAAATATAACTAGATTGCAAATGATGAAACCATTTTGATGTTCCTTCACTAAGGGTTTAAATAAATAATATAGTTTACATATCTTCATTATCCACATTAAAAACACTATAATAAAATAAAAACGTCTCTATGTGTTCATCTGGATGTTTTTTACCATCACTAGTAAAGTTAAGTAAATTTTTCTTTACCCATTAGGCAATTTGTGAAGATGGGCACCTAGAACCAATGGTCTAATATGTGGAGCTTTGGGTACTAGTAAAAAACTACCATAAGTTGGAAACTTATGTCTCTAGTAACTAATATATTAGTGAGAGACATATTTATATTTATTATTTAACCATCTCTTCTTATCCTCTTAGGAAAAATTTTAAAACTAGACTTTTCTTGTAACTTAAATAATGGGTTTGAGTAACCTTTAATTTTTAGGGAACTTGTGAATATATTTTTATTCAAGATGATAGAACCAATATATATATATATATATATATATATATATATATATATATATATATATATATATAGCACTTCACCTTGTGACCTTTTATGAGTTTTGGAGTGAGATTTTATGGGTAACATAGAAATCCCTAAACTGTGTCCCATAGTGGCCACTAAAAACTACAGGAATAATATTTTTTAATAATAAAAATATGTTTATTTCAAAAATTTGAAGGGAATAAAGTCCCTCCTCTATTCTATTGGGGGGTTCCCTTTATGGAAATTAGAAAATTGAAATAAAAATATGTATAATATTTAAAATTAAAATATGATATTGGATTGTATTGCCTTCTACCTTTAAAAGAAAAATAAATAAGGAGGAATATGAAGGGGAACACATAGACAAAAAAACATAGTATATATCTTATATATGATAAGAAAAATTATAAATTTAGTTTAAAAATTTGACAATGAAACAAGTAGTGCTTGAGAGATGAGAGATATGCATTAAATGTATGAATAATACATGTCTACAAAGAGAAACTGTAAGACACAAAGTTATAAAATTTCCTTTGTATTCTCAATGGATGAGTGAACACAAATTTTCATTCTTCCTTTCAATAGAAATTATAATGAGCATAAAAAAAACCTTGTACAATATCCATTTCTCGTATATATATATATATATATATATATATATATATGTATAATAGAATAGACTGATGTAGATACAAATTAAAATTTAAGCTAAAATAATGCACTTGTGACCACTCCTTATATGGACTTGGCTCATGCCCGATTCCATGGTCTTTTAATTACCATTATTTCACTCTTATTATGGAATATACATTCTTACAAGTAGCTAATTATATCAAAATATCACTATCAAACAGTCTAAACTCACTTTCAGATTGATCCACACTTTTAGTTTAGCTATCTCTACTCTTTGGACAAGACCACCCTATTTAAATAATCTTGCTTCCTAGTAGTGTCTAGATCTACCAGCCCCATCCTCCCACCAAACAACATCTAGATTTTCTAATTTCAATTCATGTAATGGGTCATCCTACAGGTTTCATATGCCCCATCTGAATGAATTCCCAAACTATCAATATAAATCCACAGTACAATCCATTTTTCACATAGGAGACTAACTCATAGAAAATCACTAGAACATATAACTACACATTGAGAGAAATCACCTAACATTTAGATTCCACATAGCGTAAGTATCCCTAAACTAATTTTGCATACACCTCCAAAATCATAATACATTGTTGAAGAATTTAATCACACTAGGATTATACCAACATTTTGCATTTTACACCAATATTTTACACACACCATTGTATCATGGGAGAAATACATGGATTTTGATCCCTCTTTGGAATATTCTTATGTAGGTAGAATTCAACATAAGGGGTGTTGAGGTCAAGCACAACTTCAACTGTTAACCTTTTTTTCCATTCTATCTATTTATCATTTATAGTCTATTTATTTAGCATTACAAGTGAAGAAAAAGACATAATTATTTTTTCAAAGGGTTGAGATCTATCGCAAAATTAAATAGAACACACAAGTGAATGAAAATATTGTATATAAATTTCAAAAAGATAACCCTCACCATACACCTTTACTCCCTAAGAACACCAATGTATCGTGCCCCTATCTAATTACAACCACCTTGTCTAGAGATCAAGTGAAGCGCTATTTGAATTTCACAATCAGCAAATATAATCACACAATTTTTTTCCAATCTCAGTTGGAGTCTTGTATTTTAGTTTTATAGATAGTTTATTTCATTCTTGAATTTAACCTTTTTATCATCTATCCAAATATAATAAATCACAAATCAATGAATGCGTAATTTATGCATAGATTTTACATTATGATTTAGCTTAGTTCATTTTATCTAATTAGGATCTAGCATATCCTATCTCCTAATTTTTGAGAACATAGCTGACCATTTACATTCCCATTTTGTCATATTCTATTTTTATATTTATATTTCATATTTTAAAAAATAAAAATAGGATTTTTAGAATATGACAAAAATGGGATGAAAACAAGATAGAAAATAAAAAGAATGCTTCATAAGAAGCTTTCCCTAAAGAAAGATATGTTCTTGATGGAGCTAGTGGTTGGATGATCATTTAACCTATAAATTTTCCTTTGCCATGTGATATTTTAAACATTCAAAATCTTTTCAATACCTCATTAATAAAATATCCTTTGGGAATCACAATATTCTCCCAATGTACTAGCTATCTATTAGATATCATCATCACCATATGGGGAATCTCTACCAAGTCCACCAACTATGAATTTGAATCCACTACAGAAGTATGAATTTTGTTGAGTATATTCATGGATGGAACATTGAATTTTCCTTCTTTGAATAAATATTTTTATATTTTTTTTAATTTTTCCTTTATCTCACTCACTATATATCATCAAAAATCATCTTCTTTGAGAAATTCAAAATGTAAACTCCCTACATTTGAGCATATTTCAATCATCTTCTCTCCTCAAATTTTCAATTATTTTCTTATATCTTCCATTTCCTTATTTAACACTTCTATTTTATGCAAAATTCTCTCCATTTATTCATATGAGAGATAATTTTCTCTCTTATCAAAAAATCTTACTTTGACTAGATATTGGAGATTTGTAGCTAACATTTCTTCTATATCCCTTTTCACTCTTTATAAAAAATGAGCTAATTTTGGTGAAATTAAACATTTTGATCAATCTTACTTTTTCATAACTCAATTATCTCAAATTTTATATATTTCAAACCATATAAAAATAATTGTTCAATCCAAGCCTCAAGAGTTTTTCCATAATTATTGTATTAGATTATAGTTGAGATGGCCTCTCTACTAGTCATAGGTAATTAAGTTAGAGTGTATACTTATGGAACTATAGGAGCCTTTAATAGATTAAAAAAATAGATCACATAACCCACAAGTTATCAGACTTGATCCTTCAAGTATTCTTAGGTGAGCTCATCTTATTCAAACTTTTTGATCATTATCTCAATAGTTTCTAATAGGTTATGTACATATCTCTCATGAGTAGCTATTAAAAGTGAGATTTTATTAGGGATATAATTATATATATTAATTTCCTCCTCATTATTTTCAGAATTTGGCTCATAATTTATTTTAACTGGGATCCATATGAATTTGACATGAACTTTGAATTTGCCTTGGCATTCTTTGGAGGAGGAGTCTCTAGGAGGTTTTCTATAGCATAAAAGTAAGGAAATTATGCATCAACCACATTCTTATTCATTCCAAATAGTGTTTACATCCACTAAAATTTTTTGTCTCTCAAATTGACCATTTAATCTCATGTGTTAGTCATAATGAATCATGATTTAGGCTACCTTGGAGGTGTATAATGTGGCAAAATCAAAATTTTAATAATATTTAGAAAAAGAGGGAAGGCTAGTTCCTATGGTACGTAACTTTCAAAAAAAAAAATCAGATAATGGATAATGTAATCCTTGATTTCAGGTGATATATTTTTATGTGGTTTTATCAATAAATAGAGAGGTATCATCTCCTAAGGAAGAAGATGATTAATTTCACTTAATTTTTGGCTTGAAACATTTCACTATAGAAAAGCCTTGACCATAGGTTTTACTTAGATACATGGTCTTATTTGAATTTTCTCCACATCTATCACCTTATATAATATTTTATGGTATATATATGGTGCCAAAGTTACCCATGTCGGTTGCTTTAGAGATCGATGTAGAAGTTTTCCTTAGTAGGGTAGTGGTCCTTGTTCTCCTTGAGCTTTTGGTTCCTATGAATTATTAAATTTTATAATTTAACCATTTCATTGATATTTTCAAAATTATATTGGTTTGAATCTAAATATCCATCAATTCTCATGTGAACTAATTTATCACTGGCAAAGGTAAGGATATGACCCTCTTGATATAAGATGAATCAAGGAATTTGCTCATGTCATTTTTCATTTCTTCCAATACCATGGTGGTAGTTAATACTTTGTTAATTTAAAACTTATTCAACTTTAATAACACCTATACACTTCATATCCATCTATACAATCAGCATATATAATCAACCAAATGTGGTTTGTGTACATATGAGGGACATATCTTGAGATGAACTCTTACATATCCTTTGTTGTCAAAATAAGATCTACTTATGTGATGGTTCATTGTGGATTGAGAAAATAAATATTCAATATTTTGAGAACCTATCTAATTATTACAAGCGTAATGGCTAATGGTGATTGGGAATACTATACCTACCATATGATTCTACCTACATATCTTATGTACATATTTGAGTTGTTTACACATTTTAATTAGAAATATTTTATCATTTTCTCACTATGGGAGTCTTAAAGGAAGACATTGAAAATATCATAATCTAATATATAATAATTTTTTAATTGAATTAATTATCTTCCATATTAAGATATGAGATTAGTTGATTCCTTAGAGATTCTGGCTCCTCAATATTTATTTGATGCATGTAAAATTCTCATGGTGAAGGCATAATTAACCCTTATGAAGTGATTTATAATTTTTTATAGGGTAAATTGTAGTTTTAAATAGTTTACATTTTTTTTTGGACCTACATAGGCCAATTAGGTGAGAATGAGGTAGACTCTCAATGATCGTAATGAGTATACCAAGTATGAAGTCATTGTTGACCTTTTAAATCACCATAATTTTCATCATTGAGTATGTTAAGTTCATAAGGTCTTTCATCATAATTTTAATCCTTTAATTATTTATAATATTATTATTGAATTCATATTGAGCTCATATTGATATTTTTCATTAGTTTAGGAGGCTCATTACAAGAATTATGCATTTATTATGCCCTCTTCGTATGTTTTAATATTATTTTATAAAATTTAAGGTATTTTTAACAAAGTTAAGGTTAATTTAGTTTTAATATATCTAATGTGTGTATACAATAGAGAGTTTTAGTTAATTTTTGGTCTTCATAACCACTTCTTGGCTGACCATCTCAAGCTTTTAAAGCATGTCAAGGCATGGTAAAGAAAATTAAAGGAAAAATTGCAAGAAAATGAAAGGTGTCGTATATTTTGAGGTGAATAATAAATTTAATACCTTTAATCAAGTATTTTTAGATATTATTAATGCATATATATAATTTAATAATATATTTTGGTGCTGCAACTCATATGGAATGATGTAAGGGCAATTTTCGTGCATTTTTAAAGGCAATAATTTGAATTTTTATTGTTTTATAGGTGGGTCAAGGATTTTTAACTAACTTATCAACTTTATGGATGATTATAATACATTTTAAAATGTTTATTAACTCAAAATATTCTTTAGTTACGCTAAGCTCACTCAAAACATTCTCAAAATTGATTTCCAAGCTTAAAATTACCCCAAAATCAATGTGATGTGCTGGTGGAGATGTTTCATGGAATAGAATGGTTTATATGGGGTTTAATAGGTTTATTTAATCCCATATAATGGATTTTAGTATAATAAATAATTATTTATCTTTATTAAAAAAATT
Source organism: Torreya grandis (assembly GCA_037957365.1). Classification (NCBI taxonomy): domain Eukaryota; kingdom Viridiplantae; phylum Streptophyta; class Pinopsida; order Cupressales; family Taxaceae; genus Torreya; species Torreya grandis. The sequence continues at coordinate 3,810,527 of JARHVA010001113.1, forward strand.
TAAGAAGCATGATTGCTCTAAAACCCTTCAAACCCCTATCTAGAGAACATGAACTTTGAAAATTTGATCTTTTGAAGTGCTTTAAAGATTTATAAAACATTATGAATGATTTTTATGCCATATCCATGATATAAATACAAATTAAACCAATTTTTAATCATTAAAAAAAATTTATACCTGTAAATTGGACCTAGATGATACGTATGCATGAGAAATGAGCACCTACAGGCCTGTAGACCTAAAAGTGCATTTTTTGAGTGTTTTTGCAATTGAACATTAAATTTAAATGATTTTTAATGTATATTTGGTAAATAAAGTAATTTCACATAAATAAATATCTCTTGAGACCATGTATATCTCAAAATATGAAAAATTTATAAACTAGGATGCTTGCTACCCTGAGAGAGCCTAAAAGCACAAAATGGAGCATAACTTGAGTTCTATTAATTCAAAACATATTAAATTTGAAATAAATATGTGGGGATATATTTTTAAAAAAAAATTAGTGGTATCATTTATTTATAATACCTTAAGGGATACAAAATTTAAAAATCCAATCCTATGCTTGCAGAAATGTTGAAAACTAGTTCTCAAGAAGCCCAAAAATTTAAGAACTCAAGTTTTATTGATCTAAATTCATTGAAAACTTGTGTTTTTGTGTTAAAAGGTTATATAAATTAAATAAATTTATTTTAAACATTTTAAATCTATTAATTAATTAATTTAATATGATATATCTCTTTCTCAAGAGTTACACACTTATGGAGTTTACACCTAAAAATTTGAACAAAGTCATCATCAAGAGCCATGAAGTACATTGTGAGAGGCTTAAAATTATCTAATATAAAGTATATGTTTCTTTATTTAACCTCTAATTTAAGTTTTATAGGTTTTAAATTATGATCATGGAGCTTTTAATGCAAAAAAAGAATGTGTATATGGTCAAAAAGTCATCCAATGAGGAGTTGAAGTTGTGCATAATCAATGCATCATCATAATTAACATTAAAAATAAGACATAAATAACATAAATAAGATAATATATTCCCTCTACACCAAAATCAAGGATAATAATTGAAATAAATCAAGGAATTCTTAAAGTAGAGTTTCATCATCCAACCTTGTAGGAGTTGGTAGAAAACAAAATGGAATTTCAGCATGCAACTTGATATTCAACAAACTTAAGCCTCCAAAAAGGAATTATACATCCCCCTCACAACATTAAAAATTCAAAGTACGTACTAATACATTAGAGAAGGAATAATATGTCAATATAAGTTAGACTTTAGTTATGTTTTAGTTTTCAACCTTAATGAGGGCATTGATGACAAGTTTGCATGCTTGTCCCCTCACTAAGGAATATTTTCAATATATGTACCTAATTTTTTTAAGTAATTTAAGATACCTCTAGATATTTTTGGTTCATCCCTACCAAATTTCAAGATTGTAAACACCTTCTTGAGCAATAAAGAAACTTATTTTACCTTCTCATATGTTTGTTATTGTGTGTAATTGATGAATTGTTGATGGAAGCTTATGATAGCTACAACATATCCCTAATTTATGTCCATTTTTTTGTATGTTTATGCATCAAAATATGTCTTGTACAAGTTTTATTTTTTATCTTAGAGTTTATGCAATTCATAGTTCTGATGAATGCCATTTGAGCTTCCTAAGACTAGTGGTCATCCTTCTAGGTACTATTATAAGCTAAATAATTTCTACAAAACACTTATGCTCAATATTCATTGGTTAAATGCAATATTTATATGTATCAATGCTCTTTTATTTGATTTTGTGTGTGTCCAAGCAAGTTAAGGTATTTATTTTTGGTGCATCACCCCATAGTTTATCTTAGAAGCATAGGAAGTAGCTGTGTCTCTCTCTCTTTTCATTGTCAAGAAGTAGTTTAGGTGATGATCAAGGTGATTCATAAAGGTAACCAACCATCTCTATAGGTTTACTTACATTATAGGTCACCCAAAACCTATAAGTGATCCCATTATGTCAATTGGGTGAGAAATCTTAAAGACTTTTCTCAAGGGTGCAACTCAAAATGATAATAGTCATATAGAAGGTCTTTGTTAATTATATATTTATGAGTTATTTTAGTGCATATTTTATGATGTTACTCCAATTAATATATTACTTACCAGTGCATATGATGCTCATAGCCATGAACATACAATGATAAAAATCCATAGTTTTCTTTTTGCCCATGACCCTATGAAGAAGGGTGACCTTGTCCAAAAAAATTGATTTGAAATATGACATATAGAGGTTATTCATGAGTTTTTATATGCCTCTTTTTTTTGTATATCAACCACCCATTATTGATGATTGTGAGATGTTTCTTTGGGTTTTTGTCCCATAATTCTTGTCCAAATTTAATCCTCATTTTAACATTTGTTTCCCTTTATGGAATTTTTAGATTCATGTCCATGGAAGTAACATATACCTTGGAAATAAAGGCACCTCCTTCTAATAATATCTCCTTAGTATCTGGATTATAATGTTGAGCACATACAAACACTAGATCTGAACATTGCATGGAGATGGGAAAACCAGTTACCTCTTGTAACTATTCATTGATAGGAGAGTGGCCATGGGATTTAAATATTATAGATTCATTATATTTTTTAAATATTATGATTCACATTTCCAATCTTATAGTCACTAATCTTTGGGATGGCATTCTCTAAAATAAAAATAGGCTCATAACCCATGTACTTAAAACTCATTTTAGATGATATGATAATGTGGAAAACAACCTCAGTAAGGGCATAAATATTCCTGGATGTGTTGAATATTATTAATTATTTATGTGTTTTTGGGTATAAATCTACAATGGTCATGAAAATTTTCACTTCACCCTTCAATTCTTCACTAGAAGATTACAAGAGCCAACTAGAACTTTGGTGTGCCTAGGGTACCACATTCTTTCCTTAGATTACAAAATACCCAAAACACAATCTAAATCCTTTGAAAATTATAATATCATAAAATACTTGGATAAAACTATTGTTATCACATTTTTATTCATTTTTTCCTTCACAGAGACAAATGGTATAAGAACAAAACTATGTTGTTGTGTGGGTACCAAGTCAGAAAATGTTTTGTATTTTTAAAATGTTTTTCCAAAATGGGTTTTGATAAAATATAATAATAGTCACATAGACTTATTAATAATTATAGGGTCACCAACCTCCCTCATTCATGCATATGATACACCTCCATGGATTGGTACATTGAACTCCTTGGTGTAATAGACTTGATGCCATGGATTTAATGAATAAGGCCATGAATTTTCATCTATTACACCAAAAATGTTAGGCTAGCCTAGCTACATGGACACAGTGCATTTTAATTTGTGTCATAACCTACCAAGATATACTTTCACATCTAACATGACCAAGAGGTTGAGATATCCCAACCTTCAAGGTGTAGGAGGCATAAAATCGCAATGTGGAACATGAAAATGACTAAGTATTATTTTGTTTTATTTTTATGACAAAATTTTGGATCTTAGACCTAATTATTAACCCTTCATGTTGATATTTAAATTGTGAAAATTTGACTATGGTAATTTTTAGAATAATAATTGTCACATTTTGTAATCCCTTTTTAACTTCTTGATGGCTTCAAATCCATTCTCTTCTAATTAAGTTTCTTCACTCCTTCCCATTTTATGGAATTATAACTACCATAATTCTTCCACATCCATTAAAGGGTTCTCTTCTTCCATTTCCAGGTTCATTTGGGATTAAAACCACCTTTGTCTATCCACCTCTACCAAAATACTCTATGGATTTGTTCACTCATTTTCCAACCTATTGTTGGATCCTTCCTCATTTCAATCTTATCTAATTTTATCTCCTCTTTTCTCATAGTTATCATATCTTACTCTACTCCTCTCCTTAATACCACCATCTTGGTTTTAGATTCTCCATTTTAAAGAATATTAAAAGTATTTTTTTCTTCCTTTGTTTCTTCATAGCTTGTGAATGCAAGTGGCTCATTGTTTTATCTTTGGAAGGCCTCTTTAAATTTCTCACATCTCTTCATGTTTGCACCTACATACATATTACACTCTTAAATTAGTTTTAAAACATGAGACATAATATTCCACATAAGTGATTCCTCCATCTTCACACAAATAAATTTATTGACATTAGTCTTGGGATTCTCAAAGCTTCTTCCATTTTTCTACTCCTTAAAACATTTCTCAGCTGCCATTTTTGATAGTTAATTTTTTTATTCTTCACCTCTTGTCATCTTTGCATCAACTCTATGATGACTACATTTTCCTTCTTTATCCTCCTTATTTGAAATCCCAGGTATGCCATATGAAAATTACCTTTCACTCCCTTTGCCTCTGTGAAAACAAGGCAATCCTTATCTCATCAGAGTCTCTCATCCAACATTTATGTAGTCTATTCCCACATGTGCTTGTTAGAGTAGGGGTTTGTTTTCCCAGATTTATTTATTATGATATTTTTTCCTCACTTGTATTTTTCTTACATTCATTAATAAGATTGCTTATGTGTGAAGGTTGATCGGGTGATTAGGAATTAACTCCCTTGCCAATTATTCTGAGTATGGGAGTTACTAATCTATTCTTGGTTCTATTGCCCACCTTTTATGGAGAAGTTAATTATCACTCTCCTATAGTTACATCTCACATTTTTGAGATTTATTAATTGATATAAGTCTAGATTCTTGCTCCTATCTCTCTTTATACAATATTCTCACTTGTGTATTTCATTTACTTTTAGTTACTTCACATTGTGCACTTACTTGGATTGTGTGTTCACTCTACTCATGCATTAAACTTCTTTGGAGCTTAGACTCGAACCTAATATGGTATCAAATCCACCTTGGTAATCATGTGTCTAGTTTTTTTATGTTTTAATCTTTATTTTGGAATCTTGAGATTATTGGCATATATTGTGAAGTAATGTTTTTAAGGGTTTGAAAAACATTTAGGGTGTTTTTTTCAAAATCTCAAAAAACATTTTAGGGGATCCTTTTTGGGTATATTACTCTATAGTAGTAGTGTATTATTATCTTGATTCTCTCATGTATTCATATGTAGTTATTTGTTTTTTAGACTAGGGTATTCAAAGTAAGAGTCAATATTTTCATACGATGGTCCCACAACCTATCATGACTTGATTTTGGTCACTTGACACTCTAAGCAGTTTGTCAGAAGTATTATAGCTTGTACACTAATATAATTTCTAAGAGCATTTTAAGGATGGATAATGAGTGGACTAAATTCATCTTGAGAACTTGATATCAAGATTAGACACAAATGTTTAGTATTGTCTTTCTATCTGATGCTTCATGGCCTAATATGTAATATGCCTTGCACTTATTTATTTCAAACTATATCCCATATAGATAGTCATTTCTACCCTTTATTCATTATTCATCCTTGAACTGGCTTCTCCTACACCTATGGATTCCTTGGTGGTCTTCACAGGCCTGGGAACTCCCCTTAAAAGCATTCTTCACTTGTCATCAATCTAGTAGGGTTCTTATTCCTTACATCAAATACCATTCTTTATTCATGTAAGTGGTTTTTGATCACCACTGAGAAAGAAGGACATTTTTTTTTTAATGGGAAAAAACGTTTCTTGCTAAAAATGGGGGAAGGAAATTAAATCAAATCACTTTAACATATATTTAAATGTTTGGAAAGTCAAATATTTAATTAAATTTTTAGAATTTTAATATGTCAAGGTGATTTGTATTATTTTATAATATTATGGTGTCTTTAAAAAAGGTGTGGGGGTGCTTATTTATTATATCAATGTCAATTCTCAAAATTGATATTTTTATTTACAAAGTCCTTGATCAGTTCTTTAGAAATAAGTGGAACAATAATGTATAGTTGGGATATTTGTTTTTATTTTTTTTCATTAAAAACAATATATTATATTGTGAGTAATATTCAAAAGATGGGAATATTGTTTTGAATATGCTTCATTTTTTGCTTCATGAAGATCGAAGGGCAAGGTTTAATTTGACAGGTGGCTAAGCCCCCTCACATTTAAAATACTACTATCTCTCTCTTACTCAATTTGTACTTGTTTTTCCTTGGATGTATTATTGTCGAATCTTAATGTCCCCTTACTTTGTATATTTTATCTTTTTTAACATTTTCACTGGTTGCTCTAGATGCATTCTTAGTTATGCCTAATGTTTTTTGAGCGTGCATTATTTATAACATTCAAGGGGGTTCACCATTGCATAGTTCAAGTGGGGTGTAATTTATTTTGAGTTACTCTTTATTTCTTCTTATACTTTCATTTTTTAAATAATAATAAGTTGAACTAATACTACAACTCAACACTAAAATGGATTCAAATTTATTCAATGCATTAACTCCCTTTAACTATCACAAATGTAAAATCAAGATGGTAATCATTCTAAGGAGTAAGGGTTTATATATGATAACCATGGGTGATAAAACTAAACCTATCACAAATGTAGATAAAGTTAAGTGGTATAACTATAGTGGTGAAGCCTATGGGCTATTATGTCTTTATGTAGCACATAATCTTCTATTTCACTTAGATCTTTCCAAATGACCCAATGATGTATGGATCATTCTAGGAAAGCTATTTGGGGATCAAGATGTGATGAGAGGTCATGAACTTTAGATTTAACTCATTAGCCTAAGTGATATAAACTTTGATACACTCTAAGATTTCTTCACTAAGTTTAATTCCTTGAGATTTTAGTTAAAATAATGTGAGATGAATAAAGAAGATGGCTAACTTATTATTTATATACTCTCTAAACTAGGTTTTGACTATTAAATCTTTGTCTCTACTTTCCATGTCACTAAAATTGATCTGGACACTACATGGAAAATTCCCTATTTAGATGCTTTCATTTCCCTCTTTGGGGATCAAAATGTGATGAGAGGTCATCAACTTGAAAATTAACTCATTAGCCTAAGTCTTAGGAACTTTGATACCCTTCAGGATTTCTTCACTAAGTTTAATTCCTTGAGAATGTAGTTAAAATTGTGTGAGATAAATAAATAAGATGTATAAATTATTATTTATATACTCTCTAAACTAGGTTTTGACTATCAAATCTTTCTCTCTACTTTCCATGTCACTAAAAGTGTTTTGGACACTACATGGAAAATGCCCTCTTTAGATGCTTTCATTGCTGACTTAACCAAGGAGTAAGGAAAGTTAATATAGATGTGAAAATTTAATTCCATAAATCCTCAAGCCCTCATTGATGGTAATGTGAAAGGAAAGAATTCAAACAAAGAGAATAAGAAAAAGAATAACGCTGAAGAGAAGAAGAAAGAAGCAACCTCTGCCAAAACAACCACTGGCACCTCATCTTTTAATGGAAAACCTAATAAAAAGAAATTTAAGTGTTCTTAGTGAAATAAAAATGGGAATGATGAAGACATGTGCATGAAGAAATAAATTTATCACTTAACTCATCTTCTAGACAAAAACAACATAGGTGTTCCTAAGTCTATCAACCAGAATTCATCGACCCAAGATTTTTCTAAGGAAAAAGGGAAATTAAAGAGAAAAAAAAGTGTAAGGTTATTATAGGATTTAAATCTCCAATCTTTTCATGGGTTATTGACTCAGGTGCTTCCCACCATATGGGTTATTCACAAATTGAGATTTTTTTCCTTTAAACCCTATAGAATATCCTCTATCACTTTCGGTGATGACACTTTAGTATACGTTTTAGGGAAAGGGTCTATTGAAATGTATTGAGTATCATTCAATAATTTTCTACGTGTTCCATCACTTTCAAATAATCTCCTATCAGTGTACAAAAACACTCATATCAATAAGGGCATGCATGTAGATTTTTCACCAGATTTAGTCATAATCAGAGAGCTATAAAATGATTATATAATGGAAATGGGTAGGGTAGATCACCAAGTTAGGTTATATACCTTCTCTCATTTTTTACCTAATTCGTCTCTGACTGCATTGTTAGCAATATTAGCTATTGAAACCACCTCCAATTTGATGAAAAAACATATTGGTTTCCATTTGTTCCAATTCATCCACATCAATGCAATACAAATTAAATTCATAGGGATGGATATATTAATTTAGTAACATGTTTCCCCATTTAGATATTATTATTTATGAGGATAATAACTAGGTCAATAAAGAAAATCCAAATAGAATGAATGATGGTTAAGGTCTCTTGATCCTAATAAATAAACCAAGTATGAAAATTTTCCTATTTGAATGTATTATCTTGTTATAATTGAAAATGTTATATTTTAAATAAACATGTCATATAATAAAATAAAACATTATTTCATATATTTTTAATTTAAAAAGTAACAAATATTGATGGATAGATATTTATAAGGTAAACTATTCAAATGTTATATTATCCATCTATAAGTTTAATTTCCTAAAATGGAAAATTCTAGATACATGTCAAATATAAAAAGGTGTGAGATTCACACCAATTTCATTACCATCTATAAAGAAGTATTATTTTGGGATGTCAACATTTTATGTGATTTAGTGATTCCATGTAATGCCTTCAGGGATATCAAAACAAGTGTCAAGGCTTAATCCTTCTATATCCTTAACTTTCCAAAATAGGTCATTTACTCTTATGTAATTTAACAAATGCTATTTATAAAAAATACTCTTGATAAAATAATCTTCCTCTAATTAAGATTTGATTATAAAATTAAATAATAATTATAGAGGATATATCTTCATTTATTTCATGATAATTACATGATTGGATTGTAATTGAGGTACTTCTACATTAATAATAATTGTAGGATAAGAATAAATTTTAATATATTAATTATATTTTAAAAATTTTGTCAATGGAGACATAAGCTAGAGGGAAATAACCTTGAAGTGGTGAATTATATTAATTATCCCCCCTAGCGATAAATGTTTTCAATTCTCATATGCTAAGTTATCCCCTTCGTGTTGTGATTATAACAAAAATACACAGGGAATAAAAATGGTGTTAAGTTGTAATAAAAAATTATTAATCTAATTAAATTTAAAAAGGCATCCATTACTTAACACAAATACATGATTGTATTATGTTTAAATTAATTCCCCATGGATAAAATTATGATTTTTATTCAAAAGTTCAATATAAGAAATGCCATGTTCAATATAAATAATGCTAATAAATTTTTTTGTGAAGAGGATACACTCTGGTAATATTAAAATTATTGCAATTGATAAGTCCCTAAAATAGGTAGAGATATCCATCTAAGAGGGAAGGCTAAGTTGAAATAAAATATTTATTACACTCTACCCATCTCTTTCCATAAAGATTAATTTTAAAATATATAACTATTAATATTTTGGGATGATGGTAGGTATCACATTCATCAATTAGGTGAACCATAAATAATAATAATAATAATATCATTTTTTAAAAATATAATCCATCCTTTCAATGATGGATGTAAATTAATCTAGTATATAGTGAAATAAAATAAGAATAAAAAAGGCTTCAAAATAGGATATTTAAATGATTAGACAAGGAATAAAATACATAGTTAAATCCTACTTTATTAATTACATCAAAGGTAGCTTAGATTTAATTTCAAGGAGAACCATTTATCCCCTTCTTTTTATCTCTCCAAATGGAGTAGTAACATTTAATGTAAGTGCATCAATAATACATTCAAGCTTTTGGATTCCTATCCAAAAAATTAAGGAACTTGAAGGACAAGCATTAGTAATTTTCCAAGAAGAAATGAAACAAATTGAACATGTATTCATTGATGAAATGAGATTCGTATGCCCAAAATAAGCTTAGAAATATAGATAGCCAATTGCATGAGGCATTTCATTAACATCGTAACAAAGCTTTTGGAGGTTGTTAGATTATACTTATTGGTGATCTTGGATAGCTTTCCCCCATAAATGAAATACCTCAACATATGTAGGAAAGTTATTTTATCACTCACTCTTGTAGGCATTCAACACAATTATAACATTACACATAAATTATTCTCAGGAAAGATGCATAGAAAATCATATACTATTTATAAATTTATTTACCAACATCAAAAATTCAAATCCAAAAAAGTAAGAGTGGCAAATGCTCATGTCAAGAACGTCATCCTTCATACATCTAGAATAATAGGAAGATTAAAAAATGTCAACACATTTGTATGCAACTAATAAATTTGCACCAATGCATAATAAGCAAATGCTAAAATCATCAAACATTCCTATAATAATATGTAAATTAGAACATAGAAAATAATAGACTACACTATATAATGACACTCAAATAAAAAAAAAATTTACTTCTAGGTAAAGGATAAAAGATTATGTTGACATCCAATCGAAGGATGAAAGTAGGGTTGGTTAATGGACCCATCGAAGAAATTTTTCACATTATCTACCACACCTATTCTAATCCACTTGCCTTACCCATGTATATAGTTGTACCTTCAACAAATATTATGGTCCCCCATGAAGTATTTTTAATCTAACACATGTTTCAATTCCACTAATTACACACGACAATCACCACCAAATGCTTATCAAAATGGCATGGGCTATAATTATACATAAATCATAAGGTATAACTCTCCATAAAGAGACAATAGATATTGGCAACATTGATCATCAAGGGTTGAGCTTCACTGTCATTACAAGAGTATGCTCCTTGTCTGACCTTTATATCAACCCTTCATTTTCATTTAACTATTATGCTAGAATGAAAGATAATATTTATGATAATCTATGAAGGGTAGAGGAAGCAACAATCAATGTAATTATTCTTCTCATTCATTTTCAATAATTGTAGTATTTCCCAATAAACGTAAAAAAATACATTTCAAAAGCATTTTTTTCTCTTTCCTACTCCTTGACTACTTGGCATTGATGCACACTTTATTTATATTTAGGATGTTTAACATTATTTAATTTCAGTTCAAATCAAATTTTTAACATATGTAAGATATTTAACATTATTTAATTTATGTTTTAATTTTTAATTTTATAAATTTTAATTTGTATTGAATTTTCATCAATAGGGAATGAATTCATCTTCCTTTGAGTGAAACTAAAATAGATACGCATTTATCCCCTGAGTTAAACATGATAGGTTTTTAATAAAAATGTAAAGGAGTTAGTCTATGTGCCTTTCAAATTGCATATTCCATAACACAAGTAGGTATAATACAAGGAAGGGACGATGAAGCATTGGCATGTATATCCAATACATGCTAACTTAGATGCTTCCATTACCAAGCATAAAACACTTAATATGGAAACTTCCTCAGCTTTGTAATATATACAAAGTATAGATACCAATAGTGCCAATAGTAATGCTAATATTGTGGATCTAATTAACCACTTAATGATGATGATTTTGATGTGCTCAATGAAGATAAATATGAATACAATCACTAATTTTGTTATAATACTTAATAGCATTTATTTTTCATTATAAATTTGTCGGTAGTGTTTATGATTATTTTGTGCATACTATGTGATTAATCCATATTTATTATGATAGATTACTTATATTTTTTATGAATAACCCAAGCCATATCATGTACTAGTGCTCAAATATAATAGTCCTTAAAGGCTTAAGTTGAGTCTAAAAAATAAATTATTTTCCATTATAATTATCTGATTATAATGATATGTGGTGAAGAACTCTAAATACATTAAAAATTCTTTTTATGGTATCCAATTAATATCCATCCTATTTTGGATAGAGGTTGAATCCACATCAAAGAAACATAAATAAAAATCATAAGCATGGATATCTAAATGTAATAACATCTTCCCCATTTAGATCTTGTGGTTTAGGAGGATAAGAACTAGGTCCATTTAGAGAGTAAAAATAGAATGATTGATGGCTAAGGTCCCTGATCTTAATCAATGATCCAATAAACATTTCTTAGTTAAATATATTATCTTGTTGGAATTGAAAATGTTATATTAAATAAACATGTCATATTATAAAATAAAACATTATTACATATATTTCTAGTTTCAATAGTAACAAATCTTAATGCATAGATATATTTAAGGTAATTTATTCAAATGTTATATTAACTCTATATAAGTTCAACTTCCTGAAATGTAAAATTCTAGATTCATATCAAATATAAAAAGGTGTGAGATTTACACCAATTACATTTACCTCTTATAAATAATTTTTTTATTGGGATGCCGACATTCTATATAATTTAGTGATTCTATGTAATTCTTTTAGGGATATTAAAACAAATTCCATGGCATAATCATTCTATGGCTATAACTTTGTAAACCAAGTCATTAAATCTTCTATGATTCAATGAATGTTGTTTATAAAAAATATTCTTAGTAAAAAAATATTCCTCTCATTAAGATTTTCCAATAAAATTAAATATTAATTATAGAGGATATATCTTAATTTATTTTATACTAATTACATGATTGGATTATGATTGAGGTATTTATACATTGATAAGAATTATAAGACAATAATGCCTTATAAAATATAAATTATGTTTTTCTTTGAGATGACATTTTCAAATAAATGAAATGTTAAACTATCTAAATCCAAATTTTCAAAACATAAAATGCCATAATATAGAAGGTATGAGATCCCAAAATTAGGTGTCCCAAAGACTGGGGCCCTTCTCGTAATCTGTAAAAAATAGAGATGGAAGTTATGATTAAAATGAGGGCCACACATGGAAGCTATTGATGTGGCATGATCATCATCATGATTGATAGAGTAGTTGACATTGTGCCTACATGATCCCATGAAAATTATAAATTGTTACAACCACATCTATGCTCTTATTCGAGCCTTGAAACTGATGACCTGTATATCATATATGACAAAATTACATTTACAATAGAATGTATACTTTTTGGAATATTTGTTTATTTTACCATATAAAAATGCTAATAAACATGTTTAGGCTTAATATGAAAATTATTGAAATTGATAGGTCCCTAAAATAAGTACAGGTAGTTGTCTAAAAGGGAAGGCGAAGTTGAAATAAGGTATATGCCAGAATCTACCCATCTCTTTCCATAATGATCATCACTAAAATTTATAACTATTAATATTGTGGGATGGTGACACACATCACATTTGTCAATTAGACAAAACATAAGAAAAAATATAATCCTTCTTTCCAATGATGTATGGAAATTAGGTTGGGAGATACTAAAAGGAAAGAAAAATAAAAAAGGCTTAAAAGGAAGATCTCCATTTCTATTTATAATCCACCTTCCTTACCAATGTACCTATTTGTTGCCTTCAAACAATTATTATGGTCCCCCATGGGATATTTTCAATCCAACACATGTTCCAATTCCACCTGTTACATAGGGCAATCACTGACAAATGCCTATTAAAATAGCAATGGATTTAATCATACTTAAATCACAAGGGATGACTCTCCATAAAGTAACAATAGATATTGGAAACATTGATCGTCAAGGGTTGACCTTCAATGGCATTTTAGAGTATGCTCCTTGTCTAACCTTTATATCAATCCTTCATTTTCATTTTACTAGTATTGTACAATGAAGGATAATATATATGTTAATCTCTGAAGAGTAAAAGAAAAAGAATCAATGTAATTCCTCTTATTTTTATTTTCAATAACTATATTATTTATTGATAAACATAAAAAATTACATTTCCAAAGATTTTTTTCCACTTTCCCACTCCTTGACTGCTTGACATTGATGCACCTTTTATATATATTCCACTTGAAATAAAATATGCATTGGTTTGTGATTTAAACTAATTTTATGCTTCTGGTATGATAATGTTCCCCACAAGAATCTTATTTTTATCAAGGCTCATCATAATTGGATTACATTTTAGGGTGATTGATTCTATTTTCCTAGTGGTGGAACTTCATTTCAAAATGATGAAAAAATATACATTAAGAAATTTCCCTTGTTTACAATTTTTTATGGTGGGATTTGTTCCTTTAATGTCTCTAGGATCTTATATTTACCATTTGCTTACTATACATGAACTTACCCAACAAATGTGGGATGTGAAAAAAATGATGTGTTTAACTGGCCCTAGATGTAGACATTATCTAATGGTATTTTCCATGTTCTAAGGATGCATGCACACCAAAGAGTTGAATGAAAAAATGTTGAATGTTCAAATTAAGAAATCTTCTTATTTTGTGGAGTGGATACCAATCAATGTGAAACCCAGTGTTTGTGAATAATTATAATGGTCCCTTAAGTGTTTATTAATGGCCCCTTCAGTTTTGATAATGGTTCCTTCAGTGTTTAGTAATGGTTACTTTTGTTTTATATTATGTTTTACTTGGTCAAATATTCATATCACACTTAAAACAATACATATAAAGGTATTCAGCTATTGGTCCCATTATTTTCTAAAATGGGCCTTTTATTTTGTATTATTAAAATTTTATTGTGTATTAATATCCTTGGGTTTTTTTATTATGTCCTTTGTGTA
>JARHVA010001113.1:3837500-3871916 GCA_037957365.1 Torreya grandis
CTATGTTTGATTAAACTATGATGTTATTTGCATAGGTTTCCCTACAATTGATGTCTTGAAGATGATAAATATTATCTAAGATAAAATATATGATTTTCCTTTTGAGAATATTGTATAAAAAGAGTATAAACATAGTCGATATTTTCAAGATGAAGAAAATAGACAAAATTAAAGCCACTGGAAAAATTATTTTTTCTCTTAAAAGAGTTAGTGATAAAAATGAATAGTTCATGATTTGAAGATTACAAATAGTGGAAAATCTATATCCAAAATAATTTATTCCATAAGGTATAATAATTTTGAGATTAAGAAATTCTCCAATAGAGGATATGGTCTAGTTATGTTTATCGTTAAGTTCAATAAAATATATATGTAGAGAGAGACTGTTGTCATGAGACTCAAACATAATGCATTAAAGATAGAACCTGGGTAACCAAAAAAACTAAAGAGTAGATAGATAAGGGATGACAGAAGAATGGTCAAGTACAATCCCAGATAATAATCTACCACCAAAGCTCCTAACTTCCCATTTTCTTTATGCATATTGAAATTTTTTCCATACATTCCATCCTCATCCTCCAACCAAACTAGAGAGGATTTAATTTCTTGAAACACTGGAATGATTGTAGCACCGGATTTTAGGATCAAATGGAGCTCCTCCAAATACCACTCTGACTATGCATAGATTTGATTGAGAATCACAACGTGAACTAAAGTTGTGTGTATTGCATTTTTTATCAATTCAACTATGTTGTCCCCAACTTCAATGAAGTTCTTGTCGAATAAATTTTTGAGATTTTTATCCTTGTTTTTAAGATAAGGATAAATGAGGCTTGCTACACATTCCTTTGTATCCATTCCAAGGTGATTTATAACCACGTTGAAATCAATTTTGTGAATAGAATAATTCGAAAAAGCATTGCCATGAGAATTCAGTCATCCTGCAACGTATAAGAAATGATTAGTGATGATAATTGTGCTATTAAAGGAATGAGTGGAGGATTAAATACTACATAGTTAACCCCGAAAAAATGTTATATAAAATCAAAATCACACGCTAGATCATTGGGAAAATGAATACATTAGCATAACCAAAAATAAAAAAACTTTGATTAATTCTGACATACCACTAACAATTACACAAAACATGGTACCCAACATCATGCTCACCAACATTCCTCTAAATGTGGTTTGCTTTGACCAGGGAAGCATGCTTTTTCTCTCAAAAAGTTGTTCCATACTCAAATCCTTTGCATCTTCTTCATTTTGCTCCATCTCCACCAATGCAGGATCATGGAACTCTTTCTCACCATTCTTGGGCCATTTAACCAGCCCAGCTTGACCCGTTTCTAATTCCCTTAGATTACAATCAGAGACAGCCATCTCTACCACCCTATCTATTCATTACAAACATCCTCCTGCAAAATATAAGAAATGATATTGATGAGAAATGTGCCATGGAAAGAACAAGTGGAGAATTAAATTCTACATAGTTCACCCCAAAAAAATGTTATATAAAATAAAAATCACACATTAGATCATTGGAAAAATGAATACATAGCGTAACTGAAATTAAAAACCTTTAACTATTTCTAACATACCACTAAAAATTACACAAAACATGATACCCAACATCATGCTCACCAACATTCCTCTAAATGTGGTTTGCTCCGAACAGGGAAGCATGTTTTTGCTCTCAAACAATTGTTCCATACTCAAAACCTTTGCGTCTTCTCCATTTTGCTCCATCTCCAGCCATGCATGATCATGGAACTTGTTTCTAATTCCCCTAGATTACAAACAGAGACATCCATATCCACCACCCTATCTATTCACTGCAATCAACAGTTTAATGAGATCAGGAATTTAATATTTTTATAACCAGACATTGATATTTCTCAGCTAGGTTGGTGAGGAGAGGACGATCCCTGTTGCAATGGTCAAACGCCATAGCATAAATACCTATTGTGATGGGCCCTTGCCACATCTCTGTCTCAAATAGCAGGTTCCCTGTCTTCCCCAGTAGAAACTGGGGTAGTAAACCGTCATGAGACGTGTCCGCATTTATCCATGTTTGAATGGTCAAAACAACGTCTTTTTTTAACATCTCATATAAGACTAATATAAAAGCTTAACCCCACCATATAAATCTCCGGCCAAAAATATAAATAATTCTTTATGACAAGAGAGACGGTGGTAATATGAATATTATTGTAATTGACAGGTCCCTAAAACGGGTAGAGGAAGCCGCAGTCTACCCATCTTTTTCCATCACGATCAGCATTAAGGATTAATATTGTGGGATGGTGGTAGGCATCACATTTGTCAGTTTGGCAAAACATAATTTTATATATATATATATATATATATACAAAATTATGTTTTGCCAAACTTATATATATATATATATCATTTTCTAAAAATATAATCCATCTTTTCAATTATAGATGAAAATTATTAGAAAATAGAGCTAATTTCTCTCGGATAAAGCTAGTTTTTTCTAAACAGCTGTTTGCATGTTTATAGCTGTCCGTTAGTAGTTTTTTTGGTAATAATATTTTCAGTTTTTTTTAATAGTTTGTATGCTCTGCATTTTGGGAAAAATCCTCTTTAAAACAGAGGCCCTTGTATTGATTTTATGGTGTAAGAAAAAGTACTATCTATAGTGACTGGTGTGTGTATATAGTCCTAGTCTAGTATTGGATCACATAACACATTTCTCAGTACTGTGGAATAGATCCCGTCCACTTTAGAGCTTGAGAAAATTAAAGAGTAAAATGGAATCGTTAGGCTGTTCTAAATTGTTGGCCTTAGTGGCCTTGATATGGATAATTCCAGTGATATCGTCATCTTCTGATAGACAATTTAGTGCTTGGCTGAAAGGTAAATGTAAATGTGGGGGTGATAAGGGTGAATTTGACGCACAGATTAGAGCCAAGTGCAGACT
Organism: Torreya grandis; assembly: GCA_037957365.1. NCBI lineage: Eukaryota > Viridiplantae > Streptophyta > Pinopsida > Cupressales > Taxaceae > Torreya > Torreya grandis. The sequence goes on from JARHVA010001113.1 coordinate 3,840,448, forward strand.
CAGACTTTTCTTAGCGATTGAACTTAGCAGTGGATCGAAGTAAGAAATGATCGGGGAAAATAGAGGCATTTGTGAAGGAACAGGTAAGTATGTCTAAGTCCAAATCTATACAACTAGACCCTGAGATGCCAGTTCAGGTGGAAGATGGAGAATTTTTGATGAAATTTGGAGTGGGGACCCTCTCTATGAGCTTTGAAGACATTGTGGACATGGGAAGGGATCTGATATGGACTCAGTGCAAGGCTTGCCAAGACTGCTTCAAGCAACCTACGCCAATCTTTGACCCCTCCAAAATCCTCCAAATATTCCACAGTTCCTTGTAGTGATTCTATTTGCTGTTGAAATGTGATGTTGAAGTACAATTCACTCAATGCTAGTTTTAGACTATTAGTGTAAATTTAGTTTGCATGAACAATTTTTGTGGAGCTAAATTTAGACACTTAATTTTTAGTTGATATATATTTTTTAAGAAAAAATAAAGCCTTAGAAAGGCTAGAGTTAGTTTTTAGTTGATATTACATGCAAATTATTATTTACATAAATTTAAAATATTTTATTCAATAATTAGAAAATCATGTTCACGTGCAATTCTATTAATACATTTTAATTGATCTTTATTTTTAAGAAGAAGGAGAATGATTCCAATTTTTTAAAGAAGTATTTTTATTTTTGCAATTCTTATTTCTTCTGTATTATGAATATTGCATATGTTTGGCTGTGATTTAATTTTATTTAAAATTCTACATTTGGTATTAGAGCAAGTATTTTTCTTTTTCGTTAAAGATTTAGTAGTTGGAATTTTGCCAAAAAATTATCATGTCAAATTCTAACTCCTTGCCCATTCCAGAATTTGATGGAAATGATTATGATTGTTGGTGTATCAAAATGATGACTTTTTTGATAGGAAAAGATTTGTGAGAGATTATGGAATCAGGTTATGCAAAGCCAACAGATTGGAATGTCCTCACAGCAAATGATAAAACAGCTAAGGAGGAGGCTAACAAGAAGAATGCTCAAGCCTTATTTCATATTCAAATAGCTCTAGATAAGAGCATATTTCCATGAATTGCAGGAGCAAAGACAACAGAGGATGCTTGGAAGACTCTAAAAGAAGCTTACCAAGGTAGTGATCAAGTCAAAGTTGTCAAGTTACAGACATTGAAGAGAGAATTCAAGAATTTGGAGATGCAAGAAGCTGAAAGTGTGAGTACTTATTGTGTCAGAGTAAAATATGTGGTCAATGAGATGGCTACATTTGGTTAAATTGTGAACAATAAGGTTATGATCAAAAATGTGTTGAGGACTCTCACACCAAGGTGGAACCATGTTGCCATAACCATAGAAGAAAGCAAGAATTTGTCTACCCTTCCATTTGATCATCTAGTTGGATCTTTCATGTCTTTTGAAGAAAGATTGAGAGATTCATTTGGAGAAAGTGATGAGAAAGCTTTTTCCTCCAAATTATAAATCACAAAGAATGAATATGCCAATAGTTGCATCAAAAGTAATCAAGGCCAAGGTCAAGGTCAAAATCAGATTTACTCAAGAGAAAATAGAGGCAGAGGTGGTTTTTGAGGAAGAGGTGGTTTCAGAGGAAGAGGTAGAGGCTGATTTGATAAAAGAAACATCTAGTGTTATCATTATAATGGGTATGGCCACTTTAATTATGAATGTAGATTAAAAGAAGGTAATAATGATAAAAGCATTCATTATGCTCAAGAAGGTGATGAGAATCCTCCAGATAATTTATATTTATCTTATGGCAAAGTTTAAAATGTGTCTAAAGATGTTTGGTATTTAGATTCAGGATGTTCTAACCACATGTCAGGGAATGAAAAACTTGTTTCTATAATGGATGAATGTTTTAAATCCAAGATCAAGCTTGGTGATGACAAATCATTGGAGGTTGCTGCAAAAGGAGCTATGGAAATCCATACAAAAGAAGGTATGAAGAGTGTTAAAGATGTTTATTACACTCTAGAGTTAAAGCATAATTTGTTGAGTGTTGGAAAATTATGTGAGAAGAATTATAAATTTGTATTTGAAAATCAACAACGTATAATTTAAGATAAGAATCAAGGAAATAGGGTGGTAACAGTTGTGCCTATGACATAGAATAAGATGTTCCCATTGAAGTTTGGTGAACATAACAAGAACCTTGTCAATATGGCATATGAGGATACAAGTTGGTTGTGGCATCTCAGGTATGGGCATTTAAATTTTTATAGATTGAATATTCTAACATCAAAAGCATTAGTTTCTGGTTTGCCTAAGGTTGAAGAGCACAAGGAAGTTTGTGAAGGATGTGCTAAAGGAAAACATGCAAGAGATAAATTTTCAAAAGGCAATGCATGGAGTGCTCATTATCCACTTCATTTAGTTCATTCAGACATTTGTGGTCCTATGCAGACAAAGAGTTTGGGTAAGTCATCATATTTCATTACTTTTATTGATGATTACTCATGACAGTGTTGGGTTTATTTTTTGAAGACCAAAGGTTAAGCTCTTGAGACATTCAAGAGGTTTGATCCCTTGTATAAAATGACAAAGGGTGAAAAATCAAATTCTTAAGGATTAATCATGGAGGAGAATTTTGTTCAAAATCATTTCAAGGTTATTGTGATATGCATGGCATCAAAAGACAACTCACCACTGCATACACACCTCAAAAAATGGTGTAGGTAAAAGGAAGAATCGTACAGTGGTGGAGCTGGCATGAAGCATGATACAAACAAAGGGATTAAGCAATTCTTTTTGGGGAGATGTAGTCGCTACAGCAGTATATATTCTCAATTAGAGTCCCACTAGTGCACTTGACAAGATGACTTAGTATGAAGCCTGGTATGAGAAAAATCCAAATGTTAATTATTTTAAAGTTTTTGGTTGCTTAGCCTATGTTCATGTTCCTGATCAAAAGAGGCAAAAGTTAGATCCCAAAAGTGAGTCATGTATTTTTGTTGGATATAGTAAAGAAAGTAAGGCTTACAGATTATATAATCCTCTCACTAATAGGCTTATTGTGTCAAAATATGTGATTTTTGATGAAGGGGGAGTTTATGGTCATCAAAAAGGCCATATGGAGAAGTCAAAATCTGTTTTAAATGAAGTTATTATGGACAATATTGATCATGGGCAGCCCACTAATATTTCTATTGCAAGTGCTACAAATCCACCAAGTAACCCCTCATCTAGTTGTTCAATTCCAAGTATAAGTCTAGATTCAAGTCCTAGTTCTACAAGGAAGGTAAGAAGATTGAGTGACATTTATCAAAGGAGTTCAAATCAAGCACATGAAGAAAATACAAGAGCTGAGACATTGAATTTTGCTTTACTTACCAAGGCTGATTTTGAACCATCATGTTTTGTAGATGCATATACTAATGAAGTTTGGATGCAAGCAATGTAAGAAGAGATGGATTCTATTCATAGGAATGACACTTGGGAGCTTACAAAGCTTCCACATGACAAGAAGAAGATTGGCACCGAATGGGTCTACAAGACTAAGTGTAATAGTGATGGAAATGTTAAAAGGCATAAGGCGAGATTAGTTGCCAAAGACTTCACATAGAAGTATGGCATTGGTTATGAAGAGACATTTATGCTAGTAGCAAGACAAGAGACCATTAGAATGCTGATTTCATTAGCAACTCAAAATAATCGGAGCATCCATCATATGGATGTGAAAAATGCCTTCTTGAATGGGTACTTAGAATAAGAAATATAAGTGGAACAGCCACAAGGTTTTGAAGTGCAAGGAAAAGAAAATCATGTCTACAGGTTAAAGAAGGCTTTGTATGGCCTCAAGGAAGCACCAAGAGCATGGTATGCTAGGATTGATGGATATTTTCAAGAGAATGTCTTTCAAAGAAGTAAGAGTGAACCTACCCTTTACTACAAACAAGAAGGTAATTATATTCTAATTGTAAGTTTGTATGTTGATGACTTGTTGTATATGGGTAGCAGTTCTATGATGAAGGATGAACTCAAAGTTTCTATGATGAATGAATTTGAGATGAAATATTTAGGCCTTATGAATATTTTTTAGGAATAGAGGTTTATCAAAGGGAGAATAATATTTTTATTTCTCAAACAAAGTATGCTAAAGATATGTTGAATAAATTTTATATGGTTGATTGTAAACCAGTCTCCACTCTAGTTGCTCATGGAGTTGTGCTGTGTAGATATTATGGTGCTAAAAGAGTTGATGAGACAACCTATAGAAGTATTGCTTGAAGCTTAATGTTTTTGACTCATACAAGACCAAATATTTCTTATGTAGTTTCACTTGTTTCAAGGTACATAGCAGAGCCATCAAAAATACATATAAAGGCAGCCAAGATAATTTTGAGGTATGTGAAAGGCACTGTAGATTTTGGTATTCATTACTACACTTCTAAAAGGTGAAATCTTGTTTGTTTTAGTGATTCTGATTGGGGAGGTAGTTTGGATGATTGAAAGTCAACATCTAGGAATTGTTTTTCTTCTGGTTCTAGTATGATTACTTAGAGCTCAAAGAAGCAAGGTATAGTTGCCCTTTCTTCTACAGAAGCAGAGTATGTTGCAGTCACTTCAGTAGGTACACAAGTATTATGGCTTAGAAAACTTTGTGAAGAAATTGGAGAGATTCAAGTTTAGTCTATAGTTATTTTTTGTGATAACATTAGTGCTACTAAATTGGCCAAGAATCCAGTCCATCACAATAGCACAATTTTTTTTGATTTAAAGCATCATTTTATCTGAGATATAGTGCAGATGAAGGTAGTAGAATTGAATTACATCAACACTAAAGAACAATTGGAAAATATCTTCACGAAAGCAGTTGTAATAGATCAGTATTTGACACTCAGAGATCAAATTGTGAGCCTACATTGCATCAAGGGGGAGTATGTTGAAAATTGATGCTGAAGTGAAGTTCACTCAATGCTATTTTTAGACTATTAGTGTAAATTTAGTTTTCATAAACAGTTTTTTTGGAGCTAAATTTAGACAGTTAATTTTTAGTTAATATATATTTTTTAGAGAAAATAAAGCCTTATAAAGGCTAGAGTTAGTTTTTAGTTGATATTACATGCGAATTATTATTTAGATAAATTTAAAATAGTTTATTAAATAATTATAAAATCATGTTCACGTGCAATTATATTAATACATTGTAATTTATCTTTATTTTCAAGAAGGAGAATGATTCCAAGTTTTTGAAGAAGTATTTTTTATTTTTGCAATTCTTATTTCTTCTGTATTATAAATATTGCATATATTTGGCTGTGATTTAATTTTATTTTAAATTATACATTTGGTATGCTTTGGGAAATGCAAAAATAGGATGCAATCCAAATTGTAGATTTTTGTATCAGTATGGTGATGGTTCCTTTACCAGCGGTGTGTTAGCTGATGAGACGTTATCAATAGTGAGTGGAAACAAGGTTACGAGCATTGGTTTTGGATGCAAATATGACAATGAGGGATAAGTATTCTCTTAAGGTGGAGGTCTCATGGGATTAGGAAGAGGTCCTCTCTCCCTCATCTCATAAATGGGCTCAAGGTTGAATATAAATTCTCTTATTATCTCTTGTCCAACACCGATTCTTCTTCACAAACCAACGCTTTCTTTTTTGAGTAGGTTACTTCCTTGAGTGGAGCCAAGTCTTTCCCTCTCATTAAGAGTAGATTCATTCCCACTTTTTGGTACATTCCCATTATAAGAATCACCCTAAATTGAAAACCCGTAGACATTCCTACTAGAACTTTTGATATGTAATCAAATGGCAATGGAGGCATGATCATTAACTCTAGAGCCACCATTACAATTTTAAACGATGCTGCCTACTCTCCTCTCAAAGAAGCCATTCAATTGGCTAGTGATCTTACTTCTGTAGATGGCTCTTCAGTGGGGTTAGATCTGTGTTACCAAACATTAGGTAAGGTCACATTGCCTTCCCTTACTTTCAACTTCAAAGGTGGCATGGATTATGAGCTTCTAGCACAAAATTTTTTCATTCAAGTATCTAACAATCTCTTGCACTTAGCCATGTTGGGTGAACCCTCCAATAATTTTCCTTCAATATTTCATTTAACAACAAATTTTCCACATCCTTTACAATGAAGCCCAAACATGTTCTCTTTCTAGCCCACTAATTGTGATTCTATTTGAATCTTCTTTCATAAATGTCATCATATTTCCTACTTAATATACAAATGCTCTAAATTTAGTGTTTACATCTCTTATATAGTCTTGAGAAATAATAACTTCCACAATCATTTATAAGAAATCAATAGTTAATGTTGCTTGTGTTGTTTTATAACCAAAGATCACATTGAAAACCATGTAAAATTTAGATAAAATTTCAAACAAAAATTAACCCTTGACACTTGAAAAGAAAGGGAGTATATTTTATAATACTAAAAAGTTTGAAAGTGAACCTAAATATTTAGGGACAGTATTTGTGGATTTTTTTAAAAATAATAACTTACATAAGAACTCAATACTTAATGTTTCTTGTGTTGTTTTATAAACCAGGATCACATTAAAAACCATGTAAAATTCAGATAAAATTTTAAAGAGAAATTAAACCTGACACTTTGAAAAGAAAGGGAATGTTTTTTATAATACTAAATTTTTTGAAAGTCAATCTAAATATTTAGGGACCATGTTTGTGGATTTGTTTATTAAAATCTACTTAATGATTTAAAAAGTAATTTGTATTCTGAGAAAAAATTTAAAATGCTTATTGTACACTAGCCTTGGCATAAAGATGGACCTATTAAAAGTAAATAAGTAGAAATTAAATATGGAATTAATGTTTTTTAAAGAGATAAAGAAGGAAAATGATATTTAGTCTAATGGTAGCATTAATTTAAAGTGAAGGTATAATTATGGTAAATTGATATTATGTTGTTTGGACTACCAAAAGTTCATGTCTTTTAACTTTTATTTTTTATTTAATAGAAGCAAGTTACTTTTTATTAGAATAATAAATAATTTACTATTATCCTTTTCTCTCTTTTTTTTTTAGTGTTTTATATAAAACTCATATGCAAGGAGAATTTTTTAGAGGGATACCTTTGTCCCCATAGGGTTGTCATTCATTATCCATTAGGAAATAGTCAACATTCACTAAAGCTTTTCCTATCTAGCACTTATCCATAGTCCACTTAAAAAACTAATTACACATTGAGAAATACATCTCCACATCCTTTCTTACAAAATATAAAATGAACAAGCTTAAACAAAGATTAAACACTTCAAAGGTGGTGTGGATTATGAGCTTCCTGCACAAAACTTTTTCATTCAAGTATCTGACAATCTCTTGTGCCTAGCCATGCTGGGTGAACCCTCCAGTAATTTTCCTTCAAGTTTTGGCAACATAAAACAAAAAAATTTCCACATCCTTTACAATGACTCCCAAAACATGCTCTCTTTCAATCCCACTAAATGTGATTCTATAAAAATCTTCTTTCATGTAACTCCCATACCATACCATATCTAATCTTATTTCCTACTTAATACACAAGCGCTGCACTTTTGGCAACTTGTTTACATCTCTTATTTAATCTTATGCAGAGCATAGCCTTAAATACTTTAAAAAAAATCATGTATAACAACTCAATACTTATGTTGCTTATGTTTTTTATAACTATAGATAAGTAATTAATTCATCTTCCCATTCATTTGCAGTAACTATAGTATTTCTTGATAACGAAAAAGAAAACTACATATCCAAAGCATTTGTTTTGATTTTTCCTACCTCTTGGAATTGATGTACACTTTATATGTATTTATAATATTTACATTATTTCATTTAAATTTAAATTAACATTTTTAGCATATGTAGGATATTTAATAAATTATTTAATTTAAGTTTTAATTTTTAATTTTATAAATTTTACTTTGTATTAAATTTCTACCAATAAATCATGAATACATATTCCTTTGAGTGAAACTAAAATACATACATTTTTATCCCTTTTGTTAAATATAATAAGTTTGCAACAAAAAATATAAAGAAGTTAGTCTATGTGCCTTTCAAATTGCATATTCTATCATACAAATATGTGGAATACAAGGAAGGGGTGATGAAGCATTGGGATGTAGAGCCCATATATGCTAACTTGTATGTTTCCATCACCCACCATAAAATACTTAATATAGAGACTTCCTCAACTTTGAAATATCTACAAAACATAGCTACCAATAGTGCCAATGGTAGTGCTACTATTGTGGCTCTAATTAACCATTTAGTGACGATGATGTTGATGTGTTCAATGAATACAAATATGAATAAAATCTCTAATTTTATTCTAATAATTAATAGCATTTATTTTTCATTATAAATTTATTAGTAGTGTTTTAATTTTTTTTTGGGCATACTATGTGATTATTCCATAATTATTGTGCTAGAATATAAATATATATTTTTATATGACTATACCCAAGCCATACCATATAATAATAGTGATAATATATAATAATGCTTAAAGGATTAAGATGAATCTAAAATGCAAATTATTTTCCATTATAATTATATGGTTGCAATGATATGTAGTGAAGAACTCCGAATACATTATAATTGTTTTCTATGGGATCAAATCAATATCCATCCTCTTTTGGATATAGGTTGTCATCCACATCGAAGCAACACAAATAAAATTTATAGTGATGGATATCTCAATGTACTAACATGTTTATGCATTTAGATCTTGTGGTCTACAAGGACAAGAACTGGGTTCATAAAAAGACTTTAAATAGCATGAACAATTGCTAAGGTCCTCTGATCCTAATCAACAAGCTAAGTATAAAAAATTTCCTAGTTGAATGTAGTTGAATGTATTATCTTATTATAATTAGAAATGTTATATTTTAAATAAACATGTCATATTATCAGAGGAAACATTGTTTCATTTATTTATAGTTTCAACAATAACAAATATTGATGCATAGATATATTTAAGGTGATGTATTCAAATGTTATATTATCCCTATATAAGTTCAACTTCCTAAAATAGAAAATTCTAGATCATCTCAAACATAAAAAAGGTGTGAGCTTCATACTAATTGCATTTACCTTTTATAAAGAAATATTGTTTTGGGATGGTGACATTATATGTAATTCAATAATTCCATGTAATGCTTTTAAAAAACATGTCAATGCTTAATCCTTCTATGGCCTTGACTTTGCAAACCAAGTCATTCAATCTTTTGCAATTCAATGAATATTGTTTGTAAAAATATTCCTAATAAAAAAATCTTCATCTAATTATGATTTCCTTATAAAATTAAATAATAATTATAGAGGATATACCTTAATTTATTTTATAATAATTACATGATTGGATTGTAATTGAGGTACTTCTACATTGATAATAATTGTAAGACAAGAATAAATTTTAAGATTTTAATTGTATTTAAAAAAAATTGTTAATAGAGACATAGGCTAGAGGACAAGAACCTTGAAGTGTTGAATTATATTTGTGTTAACGCCTCTATTACGTAACACAAATACATGATTGGGTTGTAATTAGGTTAACTCCACATTAGTAAGAATACAATATTAAATGTTAGTTCAATAGTTCACTATAATCAATGTCATGTTTAATATATTACTTGTTGAAACCACCTCCAATTCAACTAAAAAACAAACTATTTTCTATTTGTTCCAATTCATCCACATCAAAGAAACACAAATTAAATTCATGGGGATGTATATCTCAATGTAATAACATGTTTCCTCATTTAGATCTTGTGGTTTATGAGGATGAGAACTGGGTCCATAAGGAGACCCCAAATAGCATGAATGATGGATAAGTTCTCCTCATCCTAATCAACAAGCCAAGTGTCAAAAATTTCCTATTGAATTTATTATCTTGTTAGAATTGAAATGTTATATTGTAAATAAATATGTCATATTATAAAAGAAATCATTATTTCATATATTTTTAGTTTCAACAATAACAAATCTTGATGGATAAATATATTTAAGGTAATGTATTCAAATGTTATATTATCCCTCTATAAGTTGAACTTCCTAAAATCGAAAATTCTAGATACATTTCAAATATAAAAAGGTGTAAGATTCACACTAATTGCATTTTCCTCTTATAAAGAAATATTTTTTTGGGATGTCGACATTTTATATGATTCAGTGATTTCATGTAATGTCTTCAGGGATATCAAAAACAAGGTGTCAAGGCATAATCCCTATATGGCATTAACTTTTCAAACCAAGTCATTCACTCTTCTATATTTCAATGAATGTTTTTTGTAAACAAAATTCTTAATAAAAAATTCTTCATCTAATTAAGATTTTCTTATGAAATTAAATAATGACTATAGAGAGTATATCTTTAGTTTATTTTTTTATAATTGCATGATTGGATTGTAATTGAGGTACTTTTACATTGATAGGAATTGTAAGCCAGAATGAATAAAAAGAGATTAATTATATTTTAAAAGTTTTTTCAATGGAGACATAAGCTAGAGGGCAAAAAACTTGAATTAGTGAAATATATTAATTATCACCCCTAGTAATTTTTTTTTTCAATTCTCATATACTAATTTGGCCCCTTCACCTTGTGATTATTACCAAAAATACATGAGGAATAAAAATGGTGTTAAGTAGTACTATAAAAATTAATGATCTAATTAAATTTGAAAAGGCCTCCATTAGTTAACACAAATACATGATTGGATTGTAATTAGGTTAACTCCACATTAATAATAATATAATATGAAATGTTTATTCAATAGTTAATTATAAGCAATATCTTCTTCAATATATTAGTTGTTGAATTCACCTCCAATTCAACCAAAAAACAAATGGTTTTCCATTTGTTCCAATTCATCCACATTGAAGCAACACAAATCAAATTCATAGCGATGGATATCTTGATGTAATAACATGTTTCCCCATTTATATATTTTGGTTTATGAGGATGAGAACTGGGTCCATAAGGAGACTCCAAATAGCATGAATGATGGTTAAGGTCTCCTGATCCTAATCAATGAGCCAAGTATGATATTTTTCCTAGTTGAATGTAGTATCTTGTTGGAATTGGAAATGTCATATTTTAAATAAGCATGTCATATTATAAAATAAAACATTATTTCATATATTTTTAGATTCCGAAATAACAAATCTTAATGGATAAATATATTGAAATGTAATATTATACCTCTATAAGTTCAACTTCCTAAAATGGAAAATTCTAGATACCTATCAAATATAAAAAGGTTTGAGATTCACATCAGTTACATTTACCTCTTATATATATATATATATATATATATTTGGGTGCCAAAATTCTATGTAATTCATTAATTTCATGTAATGCCTTTAGGAATATGGGGAAAAAATGCCAATACATAATCATTATATGGCTTTAACTTTGCAAACCAAGTCATTTAATATTCTGTAATTTAATGAATGTTGTTTATAAAAATATTATGAATAAAAAAATCTTCCTCTCATTAAAATTTTCTTATAAAATTAAAGAGTAATTATAGAGGAATATCTTAAATTCTTTTATAATAATTATGTTATTGGATTGTAATTGAGGTACTTCTACATTGATAAGAATTGTAAGACAAGATTGACTTTTAAAATCTTAATTGTATTTTTATTCGAGATGACCTTTTAAAATAAAATAAACATTAAACTATGCAAATCCAAATTTTTGAAACATGAGATGACATAATATGGAAATATGAGATCCCAAAATTTGGAATCCCAATGAGTGGACCCCTTCCCTTAATCCCCTACGATTAGAGAATCTTGCCCAAATATCCATAAGAAATAGAGATGAAAGTTATAATAGAAATGAGGGCCTCACCTAGTCATTGTTGATGTGGCATACTCATCGTCATGAGTGATAGAGTAGCTAGCATTATGCCTAAACAATACCATGAAAATTATAAATTATTATGACCATGTCTATGATCTTACTTTGGCTTAGAAATTGACAACCTATAAACCATAAATGACCAAATCATGTTTACATTAGACCATATATTTCTTCATTTAACTATATAAAATTGATATTAAACATGTTAATGTGTAATTTGAAAATTATTTCAATTGATAGGTCCCTAAAATAGGTAGAGGTAGTCATCTAAAAGGGAAGGCTAAGTTGAAATAAGGTATCTTCCATAGTTTACCCATCTCTTTATGTCAAGATCAGCATTAAGTATTAATATTGTGGGATGGTGGTAGGCATCATATTTACCAATTAGGTGAAACATAAAAAATATGTAACCAATATTTCCAATGATGGATGCGACATAGTGAAAGGAAAGAAGAATTAAAAAAGGCTTAAAAAGAGGATCTCCATTTCTATTTCTTGAGAGAGTGTGCAGGACAAGAGGGAGAATCCATTGAAAATAAAATAAATTAGTTTTGTGAAGGTAGGCTCCCCACCTCTCTCTCATGTTAAAATATTATTTTATTCCTTTCCTTCCTACCTCCCCAGCTCTCTAATTAAATGCAGTAGTTTGAAATTTGGAGCCATTTGAATGTTTTGAGGGGGATGACATAGTAGGTGAAACTGTCAACAAAAGGGGATAAAAGGGAAAAGACAAACATTAGTGTTTATAAAAAATTATATGTAGGAACAGTGAGAGGGAAACGTAAAATAGAAGTTAGTGACATAGCAACAAATTGTGTGGAAGACAAGGCAGAAAAGAGCCTAGAGAATACTACAGTAGCAATAGACATTGATTTTAGCATTATAGCAAGACTATTCAACACAAAATAGATAGAAAAAAAGAATAAGGGGAAGAATAGAAGTAGAATAGTAGAGAAATAATAATATAATGCAACAGCAAACTACCAAAAAAAAAGTTTGTGTGAGTCATTTGTAAATAGTTGTAGCTGTAAGTTTTTAGTTGATGTAATCAGTTGATAGATTCATTTTAATATAATAAAACTTGTATTATTTCCATCCATACTACCTCCCACATTTTTTGTTCTTAGTGCATTTACAGCATTGTTATGTTAGCTCTAAACTATCTATGAAGTTTCAATTTTATATTTGATTTTCTAATGTTAATTTCTACCCACCTAGGCTGACACTTAATTTTGTATTTTTTTCCAACAACTATTATCAAATCCCATAGGTTTTAATCACATTTAGACATGGTAGCAAGTGTTTCTATTTCATGGCAGCAACCCCCTACATGTAATGGAAAGAACTATGATGTGTGGAGCATCAAAATGAAAACCATATTCAATTATAAATAGCTACGAGAGTTGGTTGAAGGTGGATATAATGAGGTAATAGACCTAGTAGGCTTCAGTGCATTAACCCAAGCACAAAGGAATATATTGAAAAATAATAGGAGAAAGGATGCTAAGGTAATCAACTACATATAAATGGCAATGGTTGATTCAATCTTTCCTAAGAAATAAGTAGTTGTCCATTCCATATAAGCAAGGAACATTTTGAAAAATGCTTATCAAGGGAGTGATAAGGTGAAGCTTGTAAAGTTGTAGCTCTCAAGAAGGGAATTTGAGACCCTAAAAATGAAGGGGAATGAGTCTATCAATGACTTATTCATAAGGAAAATGAATATTATCAACCAAATCAAAACATGTGGTGATACCCTTGAAGATAATAGGATCATAGAGAAGGTGTTGATGAGCCTTCCAATCAGATTTGACCCTATAGTGGTTGCAATAGAAGAGTCAAAAGATTTTAAACAAGTGATATTGGATGAGCTGATGGGTTATTTTCAAACCCATGAACAAAGGTTTAATATTTTATCCACTTCCTCCCATGATAAAGCATTCAAGTGTTGAGTATTGTCATTGATGTCAAAGGGGCAACTTAAGAAGGTTGATGTCAAAGGTGACTAAACCTAATTCGCAATATGTGATGTGATAACGTGCATTGAGAGGTTATTATCATTATGAGAGTATTGTCATGATAAAGTGTTATCATAAGATAATTTAAAGGCAACTAATTTTATATGGTTGCATTAAGGTATAGGTCATTGATGACAAAGTGCATAGGAAGCCTAGTCAAGAGCCTAGTCATGATATGAAGAGGTGTGTGTGTGAAAAATGGATGAACACTAGAATGTGAAGTTTGTTTGGAAATTTTTGAGCATGATATGGCATTGAATAATTCATTAGAGTTTCTAAGTGAGATTATAGGGGTAGGACCTTTAGACTAAGCCTACACATATACCTCTCTTAGACCCTGCCTAGCCTAATGAGGCATGAAGATCAAATTTCAAGGAAAGTATGCATATGTGAGAATGGATAGAGATAATATAAGTATTTTTAGGCATGTTAAAAAAATTTGAGGTCATGGTTTAAATTAAAGTTTATGAAACAATAAGTTAGGCATTCTTTAATTCATAGAATGAGGTCTCAAGACCCAAAAAACACTTTCAGACATTCGTTGGCACATGTAACCTCTACATGGAAACTTGATATATTAAGGAGAGATGGGTAAGGATATTATATAAGATCTCTAGGAATTGGTTTTGGATTTAATGAGATGTCCTTTATGAAAAATTTTTAACACCAAAACTTATTTTAAACCTCCCTAAAACACTAATAAGGACCCAATGTAAAAGATCATATTCAAATCAGCTCATAATGGATTGAAATACCTAGAAATGATATTGGATCATGTATTTAAATCTCTCAAGTACATCTATGTGGTGGTTAGTTAGATGAGAGAGAAAATGCATAAATATAATCTTATTTATTAAGAATTTATTGTAGCTCTCAAAATTTGTATTATAAAAGAAAAGAAAATGGATGGTATAAGGATATAAAGAATCATTTTTCATGTCCATCATGATTTATGGATAGGTTTTAGCATTCAATAGTGTAAAACCTAGGTATAAATGAGAATTTGAGCTTTAAAGGGATGAACCTTATTCACAATAAGTAAATGGTAAGAGGGTTGCCCTTATAGAACAACCAAATAACCTTATTTTCGTACCTACCTCCCTTGAGCTCCACTCAACCACTGCAAACACATAATAGAATTAAATGAAACAATTTGATATTTGAAATTTGTGAGTCATTTGAATGTTTTTGGGGGAATGATGTGGTAGGTGAAATTGTCAGTAGAAGTAGACAAGAGGGAAAAGACAAATAATAGTGTTTATCGACAATTAGACACAACAGTAGTCATAGGGAGAAGTAGAATAGAAGTTAGTGACACAACAGTAGACTGTGTAGAAGACAAGTCATAAAAGAGCCTAGAGAATACTATAGTAATAGCATACATTGAGTTTAATATAGAAGAAGGATTGTACAACACAAAAAAGATAGAGAATAAGAATAAGGGGAAGAATCAAAGGAGATAAATATTTGTTAAAGGCAACAACCATGTACATGGGTAAGGAAGGTGGATGAGAATCTATGTGGTAGAAAATGTGAACCATTTATTCAATGGCTCCATTAACCATCCCTAATTTCAGCCATAGATTGGATGTCAACATAATATTTTGTCCTTTTTCTAGAAGCATAGTTTTAGCAATTTGAGTGTCATTATCTTGTTTAAACTATTCATTGATCTATTTTACTTTATATATTATTATTAGAATGTTTAATGAATTTAGCATTAACTTATTATGCATTATTTATAATTGAGTAGTTTCATACAAATGTGTTGACACTTTGAAATCTTCATTTATGGATTTATGAAGGACGATGTTCTTGACATGAACATATTCTAGTATTGTTTTGTTAGATTTAGATTTTTTATGTTGGTCAATAAATTTATAAATAGTATATGATTTTATGTACATACCTATTAGCTAAAATTTGTGAGTAATTTTATAATTGTGTTTAATGCCTTCCAAAGTGTGAAAAAATGACTTTTTCACATACATTAGTATGTCATTTATGGGGTAATTTATCCAGGGTCACCAACAAGTATAATTGAAAATCCTCCAAAAGATTTATTACCATGTTGAGGAAATGATTTACACAATTGTCTCTCTATATTACTAAGCATCTTTTGGGCTTATGATGCTCATTTCATCAATGAGTACATATTCAATGTGTTTCATTTCTTCTTGGAAAATTTTTAGTACTTGTCATTCAAGTGCCTTAATTTCATTTATAGGAATACAAATTATTGAATGTATTGTTGATGAATTTATGTTATATTTTGATACACCAATTGGAATGAGAAGAAGAAGGGGAGAATTGGTTCTCCCTACAATTCCATTTAGGCTATGTTTGATGCAGCTAATCAAATAAGATTTACTTATTCCTATTATTCTTTGTATAATCATTTTAAGTGGAAGATATTATGTGTTTCTTTGAGCATGGTATAGAATAATGTGAAAGGATAGTTGTTTGATAAAAAAATTAATGGAAAACCATGTAAATTTGAGATAAAATTTGAAATATAAATTAAACCTACACTTGGAAAGAAGGGTTTTGTTTTTATAATACTAATTTTTTTAAAAGTGAATCTAAATATTAAGGGATTGTGTTTGTAGATTTATTTAATAAAACATACTTAATACATTAAAGATTAATTTACATTTTCAGAGAATTTTTAAAATACTTATTGGATACTAGCCTTCGCATAAAGATAGAGATCCTAAAATAAATGATCTTAAAAGTAGAGCGATAGAAATTAAATTTTGAATTAAATTTTTTTAGTGATATGAAGAATGGAATTGATATTTATTCTAATGGTAACATTAATCTAAGGTGAAATTATAACTATGATAAATTGATATGTTGTTTTTGGACTATCAAAACCTCGTGTCTTTAATTTTTATTTATTTATTTAATAAAATCAAGTTAGTTTTTATTAGGATAATAAATAATTTACTATCACCTTTATTTTCTTGTTTAAATGATTTATATAAAACTCATATGCAATGATAATTTATAGATGGATACCTTTATTCCCATATTATTGTGCTTTGTTGTCACTATGGAAACAACCAACATTCCCTAAGGTTAGTCCTATCTAGCACTTATCTAGAACCCACTTGTAATGCTAATTACACATTAAGGAATACATTCCCACATCCTTGAGACACTATCCTAGAACTTTCATCTCTTATAAAATCTCAAAGGAACAAGCCTTAATAAAAGACTAAACACTTAAAGTAAGGTAAAAAATGCATATTGTCAAACGTCAAAATCCAAATAGGTTGCATTGTGTTCTAGCTTATCACTATTGAGCACATATGCACATAGGTGCGAGAAATATGTGGATTTTGATCCCTCTTTAAAGTATTAAAATATATTAAATGCTCAACCACTAAGTGGGGTGTGGTTAGGGCTTTCCAACCCATTTTTACAGGACAAACAAGGAGATATTATTTCAATAGAAAGGAAGGATATCCCTCACACACATAGTGTATTGTGTATATATATAGTCCTAATTTAGTACTAGATCATAAAACATAGATTGTAATGTTTTGGAATAGATCCCATCTATTTTATAGCTTTATATATAATTTGCTTGAGAAAAGAGGAAAATGGAACGGTTGAGTTATTCCAATATCTTTTCCTTAGTGGCCTTGATATGAATAATTGTAAAAATATCATCTTATGATATACTATTTAACTCTTGGTTGAAAGGTGATGATAAAAATGTAAATGTGGGGATGATGAGGATGAATTTTATGTGACTATTAGAGAAAGATATAGAGTTGATATTTTATTGGTGATTAAATTATGTAATAGATTGAAGTAAGAAATAATTAGGTAAAATAGAGGAATTTGTGATGTAATAGGTAAGCAAGTGTAAGTCAAAATATATACAACTTTACCTTGAGATGCAAGTTCAGTTTGGAGATGGAGAATTTATGATAAATGATCATGTTTAATCAAGGGGATTAAGCTTTAAAACCTTACTTTTCTTATCCTTCAAGGGTCACATTAATGGAAATTGTCCACTTGGCATGATTTTATGAATATAGGAAGAATTTAAATGTCAATTATGTATTTTTCCTCCCATAACTTCTAGGTGACTGAGATATCACCACGTGGCATGATCTCGAGGCTTCAAGGATATTTAGATATTGAATTTATATGTCCCTTAATGGGTTATGAGTGAATAGGGTTATGCCACTTGTCATGATTTCATTTACTCAAGAAATTTGAATATATTGGCCATGGCTTAATCTGTTAGGTTTTTAATCAATGGGATTGTACCATGTGGCATACTCTTGAGGCTCTAAGGGATTGTAAGACTTAAAATTTTCACAAACAAGATGTTTCCTGAGTGGATGAGATCTTGGCATGTGGACAGCTTGTAATGACTTGGCTACTTGGAAGACTTAGAATATAATTTGAAAATTGAGATTCATGAGTGAGCAATATGCCCCCATGTTGAATGATCTCGAGAATTTAGATGCTTGAGAGGATCTATAAATTATATGAAAACCAAAGTTGGCTACGAGTACATAAGATGTAGATATATTCCATGATCTAAGAACTCAATAAATATTTGAAGACCAAGAATGGGATGTTGCTCATCAAAGGTCAAATATGCTAAAATGTTTTTGTTGGTCATGTTATTCAATTAAATCAAAACCTAAATTTGAATAAGCACTGAAATTAAAAAAAGTATCAAAGGTGGTAAATAAATTTTGAATAATACCTAAGATTTGATTTTCTTTCTTTTGGAATTTTACAATGTAAATAGACTTCAAAAGAAAACTTAGACTTGTGCATCAACATTAGAATACCTAATGTTGGTATGGATCACGAAATAATATTTCTTAGCAATTATGGGTCCCTATTTAAATCATTTAAAATTTTGAGGTATATTAGGGTAAAACAATGTTCACATTCTCATAGTTAGGAGATCCCTTAGGAAATTATTATATTTTCTTCTTTATGTACTAATCATGCATACCAAACAATTCTTTTAGGGATACTAAGCCCTTATGGATTGTATTTACTTTGAGTTGATTAACTTTGTTCTCATCTGATGTGTTTTCTTCAATGTTGGTTGATTCTTTAGCTTATTTTTTATCCCCGCTTTTATTTTATTATGAATAATATTATTTGTATGTTGATGAAATCCCTTAAAAACAAAAAAATTCTAAATTTTATACCTATTCCAAGAATGCAATGATTTTTTTTATTGTTATTGAACACTTTCTAATGTTCTGTGTTATCTAGTATACTTGGATAGTTTATTAGTTTAATATTATATTTGTCTTAATCTATCTTAGGATGAATAATTAATAAGTATGAAGATAAAACTAGATATTATGCTTTATCACTTTATTCCCTTGGGACAACTACATTATTGAAGGATTTGAATAATTCAATGAAATCCTAGAATATGTTTCTATAATATTTTGGTCTATCATTCTTGAGTTAGTATTGGATCCATACTAGTTTCACTATTATTTATGTGTCTTTTTGGGCCATAATATTTTAGATTCCCATTTATTTTTCCACTTTCAATCCTAGGAGTAATACTTTATATTTGGTTGTGTTATTAGTACACTTGAATTGAAGCTTGTAGGAGAAAGGTAACAACTCACTCTAAGGATAAATCATAAGTATTCTAACCCATGATCCTACAAATGAATAAATTCCAAGTTCCACACATTATTTATATCTCCTTCAATAATTTGGTCAATTCCAAAAAATATATAGCATCATCGTGTATGTACTAGGACATATTTCTTCATATAAAATATACATTTTGGGATATTTTGATTTTTGTATTAGATGTTTGAGTTTTACATTCTGGTAGGAGTTTTTATTTAATTTACTTCAATAAAATGGTAGCATGGATCCAATCCATCTAAATATTTCCACTTAGATCCTTGGAAAAGGATCTACTCAACAAAATCCCATGGCTTAGATAAATATACACCTCTAAGATTGTCATATTGATTATTTTCTACAAAAAATCTGTGAGGGATACTTTAGCTTCTTTTATTTTCCCAATAATAGGAACTTGATTTACTTTCATATGATAATAGTAACTAAGAATATTTGTGTGTTTAAATCCCATTACAAGTACCACCTTAGTTGGCATTACATTTTCTTAAGATTTTGAATTAATGATGTAATTGTTCAGATGCAATTCTTCATTGAAGAAAAAAACATATAAAGGATCAATTTTTTCCATTATAAAGAGAAGAAGCCATATGATTTTGAGGATTATAATCTATATAATTAGTCTAAACCCCTTTATGAGGTGTTTCAAAATTAAATTTTGGGTCCATTTCCTATAATAAATTTAATTATCCTATTGAAATAATCTAGATTTGACCTAAGGTGTTCATCTTAAGTGATTTGTATCTCAGTTTTATTCACGTGGTTAATAATGTCAATTGAAGAAGAGAAACTAAAATTTGAATTATCATGATTAGAATCCATGTGCAGAGATGCCATATTTCATGTCTTCTCAATTGAATTATCTTTGGAAAACTCATGCAAAGGCATGCCTCTATTGAGGATAACCTTAAGAGGGGTTGCTTTGGGATCCCCTTACATCTTTTCTTTCCCATTTTGTTTATTTATATATTTTCCTTTTCCAACCACCTTTAATTTTTCATTATAGGCTATTGTAAACACAATAAAATAACAATTTTTCATATCTTCTACTCTTTCATCATACTAATATTCATCAGTTTCAAATTCTAAACAACCCACAGTGGAGTCACCATCAGATCTCTTTAAATCCAACATATCAATTACTAACTTTTGAACTAGTAGATATGTTGCAACTTGACCTTCACTTTTAAATGTGTCATTTTTAATATTTCACCCATAATCATGTGATATTATATCTCAATGTTTGACTTTGAGATTATTATAGATTCGGTAGTCAATTCTTATGTAGGAAGAATCTCAATTCTAGTGCTTGTGCATTTACAAAGTGAAAATCTAATTTTATAAAATGGGAAGAGAATTCTGAGGAATCTAATGGACTAATTTACTAAACTCAACTATGAAGTCTCTCTTTGGTTCATGAGGTTAAATTTTAATCTATTCCAATTGCATCAATATTGAATTTTCATCTTCATCAATTTTTAACCATTCCTCAAAAAAAATCTCATTGTATTATAATCCTAAATATAACTAAATTGCAAATGATGAAACCATTTTGAAGTTCCTTCACTAAGGGTTTAAATGAATAATATAGTTTACATATCTTAATTATCCACATTAAAAACACTATAATAAAATAAAAATTTCTCTATGTGTTCATCTGGGTGTTTTTTACCATCACTAGTAAAGTTAGGTAAATTTTTCTTTACCCATTAGGCAATTCGTGAAGCTGGGCACTTAGAGCCAATGGTCAAATTTGTGGACCTTAAGGTACTAGTAAAAAACCACCATAAATTGGAAACATATGTCTCTAATAACTAATATATTTTTTAGAGACATATTTATATTTAGTATTTAACCATCTCTTCTTATCCTGTTAGGAAAAATTTTAAAACTAGACTTTTCTTGTAACTTAAATAATGGGTTTGAGTAACCTTTATTTTTAATAGAACTTGTGAATATATTTTTAGTTAGGATGATAGAATCAATTGATAAAGATTTTTTTATTTATCAAGCACTTGGTTATTACATAAAACACTTCAACTTGTGACCTTTTATGAGTTGTGGAGCGAGATTTTATGGGTAACATAGAAATCGCTAAAATGTGTCCCATAGTGGCCACTAAAAACTATAGGAATAATATTTTTTACTAATAAAAATATGTTTATTTCACAAAATTTAAGGTAACAAAGTCCCTCCTCTAATCTACTTGGAGGTTCCCTTTATTGAAATTAGAAAATTGAAATAAAACTATGTATAATATTTAAAAGCAAAATATCATATTGGATTGTATTGCCTTCTACCTTTAAAAGAAAAATAAATAAAGAGGAATATGAAGGGGCACACATAAACAAGAAAACATAGTATATATCATATGTATGACAAGAAAAACTATAAATGTAGTTTAAAAATATGACAATGAAACAAGTAGTGCTTGAGAGATGAGAGATATGCGTTAAGTATATGAATAACACATGTTTACAAAGAGAAACTGTAAGACACAAAGTTATAAAATTTCCTTTGTATTCTCAATGGGTGAACACAAAGATTCCTTCTTCCTTTCAATAGTAATTATAATGGGCATAAAAAAACCCTTGTACATTATCCATTTATCGTATTTATATATGTATGATACAATAGACTGATGTAGATACAAATTAAAATTTAAGCTAAAATAATGCACTTGTGACCACTCCTTATATGGACTTGGCTCATGCTTGATTCCATGGTCTTTTGATTACCATTATTTCACTCCTATTATGGAATATACATTCCTAAAAGTAACTAATTATATCAAAATATCACTATCTAGCAATCAAAACTCACTTTCAGATTGATCTACACTTTTAGTTTAGCTATCCCTGCTCTTTAGACAAGACCACCATATTTAAACAATCTTGTTCCCTAGTAGTGTCTAGTTATACTAGCCACATTCTCCCAACAATCAACATCTAGATTTTCTAATTTCAATTCATGTAATGGGTCATCCTACAAGTTTCATATGCCCCATCTGAAGGAATTCCCAAACTATCAATATAAATCCACATTTCAATCCATTTTGCACATAGGAGACTAACACATAGAAAATCAATAGAACATATAACTACACATTGAGATAAAGCACCTAACATTAAAATTACACATAGCATAAGTATCCCTAAACTAATTTTGCATACACCTCCAAATTCATAATACATTGTTGAAGAATTTTATCACACTAGGATTACACCAGCATTTTGTATTTTACACCAATATTTTACACACACCATTGTAGCATGGGAGAAATACATGGAGTTTGATCCCTCTTTGGAATATTATTATGTAGGTAGAATTCAACATAAGGGTTTTTGAGGTCAAGCACAACTTCAATTGTTAACCTTTTTTTCCATTCTATCTATTTATCATTTATAGTCTATTTATTTAGCATTACAAGTGAAGAAAAAGACATAATTATTTTTTCAAAGGGTTGAGATCTATCGTACAATTCAATAGAACACACAAGTGAATGAAAATATTATATATAAATTTCAAAAATATAACCCTCACCATACACCTTTACTCCCTAAGAACACCAGTGTATCGTGCCCCTATTTAATTACAACCACCTTGTCTAGAGATCAAGTGAAGCCCTATTTGAATTTCACAATCAGCCAATATAATCACACAATTTTTTTCCAATCTCAGTTGGAGTCTTGTATTTTAGTTTTCTAGATAGTTTATTTCATTCTTGAATTTAATCTTTTTATCATCTATCCAAATATAATAAATTACAAATCAATGAATGCTTAATTTATGCATAGATTTTACATTATGATTTAGCTTAGTTCATTTTATCTAATTAGGATCTAGCATATCCTATCTCCCAATTTTTGACAACATAGCTGACCATTTACATTCCCATTTTGTCATATTCTATTTTTATATTTATATTTCATATTTTAAAAAATAAAAATAGGATTTTTAGAATATGACAAAAATGGGATGAAAACAAGATAGAAAATAAAAAGAATGCTTCATAAGAAGCTTTCCCTAAAGAAAGATATGTTCTTGATGGAGCTAGTGGTTGGATGATCATTTAACCTATAAATTTTCATTTTCCATGTGATATTTTAAACATTCAAAATCTTTTCAATACCTCATTAATAAAATATCCTTTGGGAATCACAATATTCTTCCAATGTACCATCTATCTATTAGTTATCATCATCACCATATGGGGAATCTCTACCAAGTCCACCAACTATGAATTTGAATCCACTACAGAAGTATGAATTTTGTTGAGTATATTCATGGATGGAACATTGAATTTGCCTTCTTTGAATAAATCTTTTTATATTTTTTTTATTTTTTCCTTTATCTCACTCACTATATATCATCAAAAATCATCTTCTTTGAGAAATTCAAAATGTAAACTCCCTACATTTGAGCATATTTCAATCATCTTCTCTCCTCAAATTTTCAATTATTTTCTTATATCTTCCATTTCCTTATTTAACACTTCCATTTTATGCAAAATTCACTCCAGCTATTCATATGAGAGATAATTTTCACTCTTATCAAAAGACCTTAATTTGACTAGATATTCGAGATTTGTAGTTAAAATTTCTTCTATATCCCTTTTCACTCTTTCTAAAAAATTGACCTAATTTTGGTGAAATTAAACATTTTGATCAATCTTATTTTTTTATAACTCAATTATCTCAAATTTTATATATTTCAAGCCATATAAAAACAAGTGTTCAATCCATGCCTCAAGAGTTTTTCCATAATTATTGTATTGGATTATAGTTGAGATGGCCTCTCTACTAGTTATAGGTAATTAAGTTGGAGTGTATACTTATGGAACTATAGTAGAATTTACTAGATTAAAAAATTAGTTCGCATAACCCACAAGTTATCAGACTTGATCCTCCAACTATTCTTGGGAGAGTTCATCTTATTCAAACTTTTTGATCATTATCTCAATAGTTTTTAATAGGTTATGTACATCACTCTCATGAGTAGCTATAACAAATGAGATTCTATTAGGGATATCATTTTATATATTAGTTTCCTCCTCATTATTTTCAAGATTTGGCTCATAATTTATTTTAGCTAGGATCCATATGAATTTGACAAGAACCTTGAAGTGGCCTTGGCATTCTTTGGAGGAGGAGTCTCTGGGACGTTTTCTATAGGATCAAATTAAGGAAACTATGCATCAACCACATTATCATTCATTCCAATTAGTGCTTACATACACTAAATTTTTTTATCACTCAAATAGACCATTTAATCTCATGTGTTAGTCAGAATGAATCATGTTTAGGCTACCTTGGAGGTGAATAATGTGGCAAAATCAAAATTTTAATAGTATCTAAAAGAAGAGGGAAGGCTAGTTACTATGGTACATAACTTTAAAAAAAAAAATCAGCTAATGGATAACGTAATCATCTATTTTAGGTGATATATTTTTGTGTGGTGTTATCAATAAATAGAGAGGTATCATCTCCTAAAGAGGAGGATGACTATAATTTCACTTAATTTTTGGCTTCAAAGATTTCACTATGGAAAAGCCTTGACCATAGTTCTTACCTAGATACATGGTTTTATATGAATTTTATCCACATCTATCACCTCATACAATAGTTTAGGGGATACATATGGTGCCAAAGTTACCCATGTCAGTTGCTTTAGAGATCGTTGTAGAAGTTTGCCTTAGTAGGGTAGTGGTCCTTGTTCTCCTTTAACTTTTGGTTCCTATGAATTCTTAAATTTTATAATTGAACCATTTCATTGATATTTTCAACATATGTTGGTTTGAATCTAAATATCCATCAATTATCATTCGAACTAATTTATCACTGGCAAAGGTAAGGATATGACCCTCTCGATATAAGATGAATCAAGGAATTTACTCCTGTCATTTTTCATTTCTTCCAATACCATGGTGGTAGTGAATAATTTGTTAATTTAAAAATTATTCAGCTTTGATAACACCTATACACTTCATATCCATCTATACAATTAGCATATATAATGAACCAGATGTGGTTTGTGTATATATGAGGGACATATCTTGAGATGAACTCTTACATATCCTTTGTTGTAAAAATAAGTTATACTCATGTGATGGTTAATTATGAACTAAGAAACTAAATATTCAATAGTTTTAAAACCTATCTAATTATTACAAGTGTAATGGCCAATGGTGATTGTGAATACTACACCTACCACATGATTCTACCTAGATATCTTATTTACATATTTTAGTTGTTTACACATTTTAATTATTAATATTTTATCATTTTCCAACCATAGGAGTATTAAGGGAAGAAAATAAAAATATAATAATCTAATATATAATAATTTTTGAATTGAATGAATTATCTTCCATATTAAGATAAGATTAGTTGATTTTATAGAGATCCTGGCTCCTCAATATTCATTTGATGCATGTAAAATTCTCATGGTGAAGTCATAATTGACCATTATGAAGTGTTTTATACTTTTTTATAGGGTGAATTATATATGTAACTAATTTATCTTGGTTTTTGGACCTACATAGGCCAATTAGGTGAGAATGGAGTAGACTCTCAATGATCCTAATGAGTATACCAAGTATGAAGTCATTGTTGACCTTTTCAATCACCATTATTTTCATCATTGAGTATGTTAAGTTCATAAGGTCTTTCATCATAATTTTAATCCTTTAATTATTTATAATAGTCTTAGTGAATTCATATTGAGTTCATATTGATATTTTTCATTAGTTTAGGAGGCTCATTACAAGAATTATGCATTTATTATGCCCTCTTCATATGTTTTAATATTATTTTATAAAATTTAAGGTATTTTTAACAAAGTTAAGGTTAATTTATTTTTAATATCTCCAATGTGTGTATACCATAGAGATTTTTAGTTAATTTTTGGTCTTCATAACCACTTCTTGGCTGACCATCTCAAACTTTTAAAGCATGTCAAGGCATGGTAAAGAAAATTAAAGGAAAAATTGCAAGAAAATGAAAGGTGTCATATATTTTGAGGTGAATAATAAGTTTTATACCTTTAATCAAGTATTTATAGATATTATTAATGAATATATATAATTTAATAATATATTTTTATGCTCCAACTCATATGCAAGGATGTAAGTGCAAATTTTGTGCATTTTTAAAGGCAAAAACTTGAATTTTTATTAGTTTATAGGTGGGTCGAGGATTTTTAACTGATTTATCAACTTTATGGATGATTATAATACATTTTAAAATGGTTATGAACTCAAAATATTCTTTAATTAAGCTAATATAACTCAAAACTCTCTCAAAATTGATTTCCAAGCTTAAAATTACCCCAAAATCAATGTGACATCCTAGCGGAGATGTTTCATGGAATAAAATGGTTTATAGGAGGGTTTAATAGGGTTATTTACTCCCAAAAAATTGTTTTTAGTATCATAAATAATTA
This sequence comes from Torreya grandis, assembly GCA_037957365.1. NCBI lineage: Eukaryota > Viridiplantae > Streptophyta > Pinopsida > Cupressales > Taxaceae > Torreya > Torreya grandis. Next base: position 3,867,405 of record JARHVA010001113.1, read on the forward strand.
TTTATATTTATGAATGATTGTTAAGAAGCATGATTGCTCTAAAACCCTTCAAACCCTTATCTAGAGAACATGAACTTTGAAATTTTGATCTATTGAAGTGCTTTGAAGATTTATAAAACATTATGAATGATTTTTATGCCATATCCATGATATAAATACACATTACACCAATTTTTAATCATTAAAAAATGTTTTATACATGTAAATATGACCTAGATGATAAGTATGCATGAGAAATGAGCACCTATAGGCCTGCAGACCTAAAAGTGCATTTTTTGAGTGCTTTTGCAATTAAACATTTAATTTAAATTATTTTTAATGTATATTGTGTAAATACAATAATTTAACATAAATAATTATCTCTTGAGATCATGTATATCTCAAAATATGAAAAAATTAATAAACTAGGATGTTTGCTACCCTAAGAGAGCCTAAAAGCACAAAAAGGAGTATAACTTGAATTCTATTAATTAAAAAATTATTAAATTTGAAATAAAGATGTGGGGATATATTTTTTTTTAAAAAAATTGTGGTATAATTTATTTATAATACCTTAAGGAATACAAAAGTTAAAATTCTAGTCCTATGCATGTAAAAATGTTGAAAACTAGTTCTCAAGAAGCCCAAAAGTGCAAGAACTCAAGTTTTATTGATCTAAATGAATTGAAGCTTTGTGTTTGTGTGTTAAAAGGTTATATAAATTAAATAAATTTGTTTTAAACCTTTTAAATCTATTAATTAAATAATTTAATAAGATATATCTCTTTCTCAAGAGTTACTCAAGCACTTGTGGAGTTTACACCTACAAATTTGAACTAAGTCATCATCAAGAGCCATGAAGGACATTGTGAGAGGCCTAAAATTATCTAATATAAAGTATATGTTTCTTTATTTAACCTTTAATTTAATTTTTATAGGTATTAAATCATGCTCATGTAGCTTTTAGTGCAAAATAAGAATGTGTATATGGTCAAAAAGTCATCCAATGAGGAGCTGAAGTTATGCATAATCAATGCATCATCATAATTAGAATTCAAAATAAGACATAAAAAACATAAATAAGATCATCTATTCCATCTACACAAAAATCAAGGATAATAATTCAAATAAATCAAGGACTTCTCAATGTAGAGTTTCATCATGCAAGCTTGTAGGAGTTAGTAGAAGACAAAATGGAATTTCAGCATGCAACTTAATATTCAACAACCTTAAGCCTCTAAAAAGGACTTATACATCCACCTCACAACATGAAAACTACAAATTAAGTAGTAATACATTATATAAGGACTAAGATGTCAATATAAGTTATACTTTAGTTATGTTTTAGTTTTCAACCTTAATGAGGGCATCGATGACAAGTTTGCATGCTTGTCCCCTCACTAAGGAATCTTTTCAATATTTGTACTTAATTTTTATAAGTAATTTAAGATACCTCTACATAGTTTTGGTTCATCTGTACCAAATTTTAAACTTGTAAATAGCTTATTGAGCAATAAAGAAACTTATTTTACCTTCTCATACGTTTGTTATTATGTGCAATTGATGAATTGTTTATGGAAGCTTATGATAGTTACAGCCTATCCCTAATTTATGTCCAATTTTTTATACGTTTATGCATAAAAATAGATCTTTTACAAGTTTTATTTTGTATCTTATAGTTTATGTAATTCATAGTTGTGATGAATGCCATTTGAGCTTCCTAAGACTAGTGGTCATCCTTCTAGGTACTATTATAAGCTAAATCCTTTCTACAAAACACTTATGCTCAAGATTCATTGGTTAAATGTTATTTTTGTATGTGTGAGTGCTATTTTATTTGATTTTGTGCGTGTCCAATCAAGTTAAGGTATTTAATTTTGGTGCATCACCCCATAGTTAGTCTTAGAAGCATAGGAAGTATTTGTGTCTGTCTCTCTTTTCATTGTCAAGAAGTAGTTTAGGTGATGGTCAAGGTGATTAATAAAGGGAAACAAACCTCTCTAGATGTTTACTTACATTATAGGTCACCCAAAATCTATAAGTGATCCCATTATGTCAATTGGGTGAGAAATCTTAAAGCCTTTTCTCAAGGGTGCAACTCAAAATGATAATAGTCATATAGAAGGTCTTTGTTACTTATATATTTATGAGTTATTTTAGTTAATATTTGAGATTTTGGTTCCTATGAATTATTTAATTTTATAGTTAAACCATTTCATTTATATTTTCAAAATTATCTTGGTTTGAATCTAAATATCCATCAACTCTCATGCGAACTAATTTATCACTGGTAAAGGTAAGGATATGACCCGCTCAATATAAGATGAATCAAGGAATTTACTCTTGTCATTTTTCATCTCTTCCAATACCATGGTGGTAGTGAATACTTTGTTAATTTCAAAATTATTCAACTTTAATAACACCTATACACTTCATATCCATCTATACAATCAACATATATAAATAGCCAAATGTGGTTTGTGTACATATGATAGACATATCTTGAGATGAACTCTTACATATCCTTTGTTGTCAAAATAAGATCTACTCATGTGATAGTTCATTGTGAACTGAGCAACTAAATATTAAATATTTTTACAACCTATCTAATTATTACAAGCATAATGGCCAATGGTGATTGGGAATACTACACTTACCACATGATTCTACTTACGTATCTTATGTACATATTTGATTTGTTTACACATTTTAATTAGTAATATTTTATCATTTTCCAACCATGGGAGTCTTCCACATCCACTAAATGTTTCTCTTCTTCGATTTCCATGTTCATTTGGGATTAAAAATACCTTTGTCTATCCACTTCCACCAAAATCCTCCATGGATTTGTTCACTCATTTTCCTGCCTACTATTGGATCCTTCCTCCTTTCACTCTTATCTAAAAAATGAGGAATATGAAGGGTCACACATAAACAACTAAACATAAATATTATCTTATGTATGATAAGAAAAAATCTAAATGTAGTTTAACAGTTTGAAAATGAAACTAGTGCTTGAGAGATGAGAGATATGCATTAAATGTATGAATAACATATGTCTATAAAGAGAAAATGCAAGATACAAAGTTATAAAATTTTATTTGTATTCTCAATGGGAGAGTGAACACAAATTTTCCTTCTTCCCTTCAATAAAAATTACAATGAGCATCAAAAAAACCCTTTTACAATATCTATTTCTCTTTTTTATATATGTATGATAGTGTGAGATGATGTAGACATAAATTAAAATTTATGTTGAAATAATGCACTTCTGACCACTCCTTATAGGGACCTATCTCATGCCTCATTCCATGGTCTTCTAACTACCATTATTTCACTCATATAATGGATGATTCATTCCTAAAATAAATAAATGATGTCAAAATATCATTATCCAACAATCTAAAATCACTTTTAGATTAATCCACACATTTTATTTAACTATATCTATTATTTGGACATGACCACCCTATTTAAACAATCCTGCTCCCTAGTAGTGTCTAGTTCTACCATCCACCTCCTCCCACAAAATAATGCCTATTTTTTCAAAATTAAATTCATGTAATGAGTCATCCTATAAGTTTAGTATGCCCCATATAAATTAATTCCCAAAATATCAATATAAATCCATAGTTCAAACCATTTTTCACGTAAGAGGCTAACACAGAAAATTTTTGAACGTCTAACTACACATTGAGATAAAACACCTAACATTTAGAGTCCACATAGAGTAATAATCCTTGAACTAAGTTTTCATACACCTCCAAAGTCACAATAAATTATTGAAGCATTTTATCACAATATGATTACACCAACATTTTTCATATTGCACTAATTTTTCACACACACCATCATCAAAAATCACTATATATAATCAAAAATCATCTTCTTTAAGAAATTCAAAATGTAAACTCCCTACATTTGAGCATATTTCAATCATCTTCTCACCTCAAACTTTAAATTGTTTTATTACATCTTCCATTTCCTTATTTAGCACTTCTATTTTATGCAGATTGATCACCAACTATTGATATGAGAAATAATTTTCTCTCTTATAAAAAAATATTACTTTGACTAGATATTTGGCATTTATAGCTAACAATTATTCTATATCCCTTTTTACTCTTTCTAACAAGCTAAGATAATTTTGGTGACATTTAACTTGTTGATCAATCTTATATTTTTTAATTTAATTATCTCAATTTCTATATAGTTCAAGCTATATAGAAATAACTATTCAATCCAGGCCACAAGATTTTTTCCATAGTTATTGTATTGGATTATAATTGAGATGCCCTCTCTACTATTCCTAGGTACTTAAGTTGGAGTGTCTACTTTTGGAACTATAGGAGCCTTTAATATATTAAAAAATTAGTTCACATAACCTACAAGTTATCAGACTTGATCCTCAAAATATTCTTGGGTCAGCTCATCTTGCTCAGACTTTTTGATCATTCTCTCAATAGTTTCTCATATAGGTTGTGTACATCACTATCATGATTAGCTATACCAAATGAGATTATTTTATGGATA